>PVKM010007344.1:0-41717 GCA_004027735.1 Carollia perspicillata | reverse complement strand
TTTGAATTTGTCTATATACCTTGACTCCTAAAAGCATACGAGGATTGAGTACTGCCTGCTTTGGTTTCTCTGTACCAGATCCAGTCATGTTTCTCACTCATCATTTTTATGGATTAGATTTTGGCATGCGTTATATGCCATGGATTAGGGTACCATACGTGTACTGTGAATAAATTTTCTAATTTTGATAAGGATTGTAAATTGAAGCATGGGCTACAAGCTGGTGGCTCAGTTTGAAAGGCAGAGACCTTGTATCATCCAGTAAGAAATATTTCCAGCTAAAAACAAAGCATCAGAACTTTTACTGGCTAGGTCAGAAAAATGGCATCTGTTAAGCTCACCTAGCAGATTTGTTGTTTTTGGTCCACAAGGGAGCTGATGAAAAGGAAAGTGCAAAACACACACAGAGAACATGGGCCTGCATAGAGAGATGCCAGTAATTAAAGGAATTTGCTTGTGCACCACAGATGGTAGTCGCCAAACCACATAATGTGGTTTGTGTATTTGGGTTCTTAAGAGGAAAAAACTATCACTTTTTTTTTCATTTTCTGAGACTGGTTGTGGCTCCAAGCATATTCAGTGGAAATGGTCTGCATTTAGCTATGAGCAAGAATAGATGTCTGCATTCACGAGCATGATAGGCTTTTCTTTGAAAGAACAGAAGTGAACTGCCTTTGGCAACGCATTACTAGATGTTCATTTACAGCAAGGAGTTGACACATGATTACTTTGCCGATACATTCACTTAGCACTTGTGGGTGGACATGAGTGGGAAAATTGCCCAATTTTAGTTTTCTGTTAAAAACTGAATCTGCTGGATATGCTCATTTAACAACAGTTAGAGTCAGTCTTCTGAAACAGTTAAGAGTGAACATAAAGGTGGAGAGACATCAATGAAAATTGACTAAACCTCCTCGCCAATGAAGGAAAGTGGGGGAAAATATCACCCGTATAAGTCAATCATTCTGTTTTCTTATCTATTTTTTTTCAAGCTGAAGCTTTATTCTCTCTTTTAGAACTATGTTCTGTCTTATGTCTTTATTCTCTTCTTTACTCCCATTTTACTTTTTTAAGTATATTTTTTTGATTATGCTATTACAATTGTCCCAATTTTTCTCCCTTTGCCCTCCTACATCCGGCATGCACCCTCCTCCCAGAGATCCCTTCTGAGTTCATGTCTGTGGATTGTCCATATAAGTTCTTTGGCTTCTCCATTCCCTATACTGTTCTTAACCTCCCCCTGTCTATTTTGTACCTACCCAATTATGCTTCTAAATCTCTGTACCTTTTCCCCTATTCTTCCCCTTCCCTTTCCAGCTGATAACCCTCCATATGATCTCTATATCTATCATTCTATTCCTGTTCTAGTTGTTTCCTTAGTTTATTTAGTTTTAGGTTTTTTTTTTTTTATTCAGTTGTTGACAGTTGTGAGTTTGTTGTAATTTCAATGTTCCTAGATTTTATCTTTTTCATAAAGAAGACCCTTTAATATTTCATATTATAAGAGCATAGTGATGATGAAGTCCTTTTACTTTAGCTTGTCTGGGAAACATTTTGTCTTTACTTCAATTCTAAATGATAGCTTTGCTGGATACAGTAAACTTGCTGGTAGGCCCTTTCTTTCCATCACTTTGTATACTACTCGCCAAAGTTTACTTTGAGAAATCAGCCAATAATCTTATGGGATCTCCTTTGTAGGTAACTCTCTGCCTTTCCCTTGCTGCTTTTAAGATTTCCTCTTTATCTTTACCCTTTGGCATTTTAATTATAATGTGTCTCGGTGTAGATCTTTTTGGGCCCAATTTGTTTGGGACTCTCTGTGCTTCCTGGACTTGTATGTCTATTTCTTTCACCAAATTATAGAAGTTCTTTTTCACTATTTTTTTCAAGTAAGTTTTCAGTTTCTTGCTCTTCTTCTTTTCCTTCTGGCATCCCTATAATTTGGATGTTGGCCCTTTTGGAGATGACCCAGAGTCTTCTTAAACTCTCCTCATTTTTTAAAATTCTTTTTTCTTCATCTTGTTCTGCTTGACTATTTATTTCTTCCTTGTGTTCCAAATTATTGATTTAAATCCTGCTTCCTTCCCTTCACTGTTGATTTCCTGTGCCTTTTTCTCTATTTCCCTTATTATAGCCTTTATTTGTTCCTTTATGCCTTTGCTATATTCAATGAGATCTTTGAACATTCTGACCACCAGTGTTTTGAACTCTGTATCTGATAGGTTGGCTATCTCTGAATCACTTATTTCTCTTTCTGGGGCTCTGTTTTTTTCCATTTGGGCTATATTTCTATGACACCTCATTTTGGCAGTCACCCTGTGTCTGTGTACTAGATAGAGCCATTTTAATTTCCTGTCTTAGCACATCTATTAGGTTGTGTGGGGCAGAGCCTTTGTTATTCATCACGGTGGGGCAACTTGCCTCACTGCTTTGTGGCTCTGTGTGTGGGGGTTGTGTAGATGAGGGGACAATGCAGCTGCCAGCTGACTTCTAGGGCTTGCCTGGCATTCGCACCTTTTCCATTACTTTGCTCATTTCCCATATGTGACTGGCACCCCTCCAGCTACTGCCCTGGTTGTGGTTCCCAGAGTGTGTGGGTTTGCATACATTCCAGGCTCTCCTGTGAATCCTGCAGTTTCTTCTGCCATCCCAACCCCCATTGGTTTTACAGCCAGAAGTTATAAGTCTTTATTTTTTTTCCTGGTGCTGGAACTTGTGCTGTACTTTCTGGCCTGGGGCTGGGATTGCTTGCTCACAAGGTGTCTTCCTGATTTTTACCCACCACACATGAATGTGGAATTACCTAGTCTGCTGGCTGCCATCTCCTCACTCTCCCTTCCTTGCTGCCATCACACCATGTCCGCTTTTCCAGGACCCCCGTTTCCACCTCTCCTACCCAACTGGATGAATATAGCTGCTTTAAATCCTTGGTTGTTGAACTTCTGCATGGTTCTAGGTGTTTTCCTGGGTGATTTTCAGGCAGTTCTTGGCTTTTTCATTTTTAGATTAGTTGTGTTTCTTCTTATGGCTGTTAGACATGCAACAAAGCAACGTTTGCCTGTCTACTTCTCCACCTTGCTTGGAAGCCTCACATTTTACTTTAAAGTGATTGATCCAACATTGACAATAGAAGAACCTTGGCCAATATATTTATTCTAAAATAATCAATGTTTTCTGTCTTGCTTTGCTTTATTATTTGTTATTTGTATCATCAGAGAACAAACAAAGATGTCTTAGGACAATGAGTGTTGGAGACACTCATAGGGATTTGGAGTAATAACCAGATTTATTTTACTTAAATTTTACACCCAAAGGAGAAAACAGAGGAAATAAAAGACAGTAGATAGGAAGAAGAATAATGTATCTTAATATTTTCAGAATATATTTTATAGAAGAGTTAAAAGCTATTCAGCATCAACAGCTGCATGCAGAGTTTAGCAGGCTGTTCAAATGGAGAAAGATGGATTTGTACATCTGTATCTACTTTGGCCGCAGTCTGACTCTAGTGTTTATGACTGATATTCCTCACCCTCTAGGGCCACATTCAAACGCTTGGGCAAAAACAAAACAGAAATGGTTGAGCTCAGAAGAGAGCATTTATGAGAGCTTTGCAAACAGCTCATTTAAAAGGTTTTCAAAATATGGTTGTAATATTGCTCAGTGACTTCATTCCGAAGTCTCTGAAAAGCGCTCTCCTCAAAAATTGTATAAACACTGTTCTTCATAGTTCTTTTGTAGTTCCACACTATTATTGAAATATGGAAGTGAACAAGACTGGCTTTTGTGATCAGCATGAGAACTCAAATCATACTTTAGTATCCAGGAACCAAAATCATTAAATGCTAATATGTTTTTCTCAAACTCACAATTATTAATAACCATACCTAAAACAAAAACAAAAGTAAACTAAGCAAACAACTAGAACAGGAACAGAACCACAGAAATGGAGATCATATGGAAGGTTATCAACAGGGGAGTGGGAGAGGGAGAGAGGAGGAAAAGGTACAGAGAATAAGTAGCATAGACAGTAGGTAGAAAATAATCAGGGGGAGAGCAAGAATAGTATGGGAAATGTAGAAGCTAAAAAACTTATGACCCATGGACATGAACTAAATAGGGGGAATGTGGGTGGGAAGGGGTGTGCAAGGCAGAGGGGAGTGAAGGAGAAAAAATGGGACAACTGTAATAGCATAATCAATAAAATATATTTAAAAATAGTATAAACACTGTTCTTCATAGTTCTTTTGTAGTTCCACACTATTATTTTCTACAGAGAAATATGGAAGTGAACAAGATTGACTTTTGTGATCAGCATGAGAACTCAAATCATACTTTTCTTTAGATTTTTGGTTTGTTCCAAACCAAAATCCAGGAACCAAAATCATTAAATACTAATATGTTTGTCTTTTTTAAAAAAAGATATTAACATACATAAAATGTCAAAAATGTCTGCTGGTGTTATCAAGATCAGTGCATTTGTCACTGAGATCTACCAGTCAATTTTTCTAATTGCTAACACCCTTTGGGTTCTATGTACGCCTTTTTTACTTTTCTTCAGCTCTCATGGACTAACACAAAGATAGTGGAAGTTTAAAATAGTTTTAACTGTTGGAGTGTTTTATAGATGTTATCATTTTTAAAAATGAAAGGTAATAGTGCATACCATTGTCAGTTTTTTTAAGATTTTGTTTATTTATTTTTAGAAAAAGGAGAAGGGAGGAAGAGACCTGAAAAAAAACATCAATGTGTGGTTTCTTCTCCTGCACCCGCTACTGGGGACCTGGCCTGCAGCCCAGCCATGTGCCCTTACTCATAATCCAACCAGTGACCCTTTGATTTGCAGGTCAGCACTCAATCCACTGAGCCACATGAGCCAAGGCTCGATGCTATCTGTTTTAATAACTGTTTTTTTCTAGCTCTTCAACCAGAAATTTCTATTGGATACATCATCACTATAACTGCAGAAAAAATAAAGATGGTTCTCAACTTTAATACTTTGTGGTATTGGTTAGATTTTGTGGTTATTTGTAATTACATATGTCAGCTTTTAAAATTTTAATTTAATTATTAAATAGCTAATCATTAATATGGTTTAAATATATGAATTAAAGTAAATTAATATTTACTTATTTGTCTTCACCATAGAAAACTACTGATATATTTTTCCATGGATGACCTTCTAGATAAAAATACTTTATGAATTAATAGGCATATAAAAAACAAAGATATAAATGATAAATGAGGTCAACTGTTTTTACGTAAATAACACTATTACATAAAGCATCTTCTAAATTTTGATATTATGTTAGTTTTTAGTTGATAGTATATTGACAATTCATATAAAAATAAATCTATCTCTTCTGGCACATTTTGAAAAATGTTACAAACTAATAACTCTGAACTATAGTTTATCAACTCGGTCACTGTGATGGATAAACTTGAAGGTGGCCCACTATGTCCTCTATCTCCTAATATTTATACCTATGCAATCTCCTTCCCTTGAGTGTGGGAGAGAACTGAGGTTTGCTTTGAATCAATATTATATGAAAAACGTGATGGCATGTCACTTCTATAATTATGTTAGCTAAATAAGAGTTCATATCATTAGCTTATTTGCTCTGGAGACTCTTTGTTCTCTTGATGGAAAAGTAGCTATATCAGGAAAGCTCACATGGAAACTATCTGTGGGCAACTTCTAGGAACTATAGGTTGCCTCTAAGAGCTAAGAAAACCCTTCAACAAATAGCCAGAAAAAAAAAAACAACAACAACAGGCCTCAGCCTTTTAGTCTCAATAGTAAATAAATTATACCAACAATCTGAGGGAAATATGACAAGAAATCTGGAAGTAAAATCTTCTTCAATCAGACCACCAGATGAGAACATAGCCTGTCAAATACCTGGATTACAGCTTAGTGAGTCCTAATACAAGGGTCCACCTAAATCTTGCCTGAAATTCTGACCCATAAAACCTATGAGATAACAAATATATGTTGTTTTAAGCTTCTAAATTTGTGGTAATTTGTTCCAGAGTAGTATACAACTCTATACCTATAAGTTTACATTTAAAGACTTGTCAATATACAAACAATTAGGAGAGTAGGTGAAAGTGCAAAATGAAGATGAGTATAGATTAACAGGAGAGGGAAAAATCATTAGCAGGAGACATCTATTCTATAATAGGAGAAACTCTGTTAAGTAATATAAGAAAATGTCATAATGGCACAAGATACACCTCTTAAATACAAATTAGTAAAATATGGTCATTTTTGCATAAATGTAAACATATAAGGATAATGAAGTTAGAAACAGGAGCAAACATATCTGATATGATTTTCACTGAAAATCTATTTATAGTTAAAAATAAGAGCTATTGCCAATGATTATGCCATACATAACTAGTATCTCCAAAACTCATGACCACACTCTGGTGGCTTTTTAAATTTTATCAATTTTAATATCTATTGTATTTAGAATTTTTTTTTGTTTTAGTGACATTCAATACATTATTTATTGGTATTTTAATATTCTTTCTATTCTCTTTTTTCTATCTCACAGGGAGAGAAGTTATGATGTAAATGAAGGACATCAATAGTTATATGGTGTCTGGATGTGGATAGGGAAAAATTTGGGAAAATGAAATAAAGGAACTATAAATAGAGAGTGACTTTGGTAAGCATTCTTTTGGCTTTGACTTCTACTCTGAATTTTATCCACTTGGGCCCCTCACACTAGCACAACTCTCCTGCTCTAGGTAAGTCTACCAAATTGAGAGTTGGATCCAAAGTCTGAAAGTAAGGCTTCTTTTTTCCTAGTTATCCCTCTCCTTTCCTTCCGTTCTTCCTTCCCTCCTTCCTTCCCTTCCTTACTTTCTTCCTTTCCCTTTTTAAAATATATTTTATTTATCATGCTATTACAGTTGTTGCATATTTTCTCCCCTCTACTCCACTCTGCGCTGCGCCCTACTCCCACCAGCATTCCTCCCACTTTTAGTTCATGTCCATGGGTCTTATACATAAGTTTTTAGCTTCTCCATTTTCCAAACTATTCTTAACCTCCACTGTCTATGTAGTAACTACCATCTATGCTTCCTGTTCCATGTACCTTCCCCCCATTCTCCCTCCTCCACCTTGCCACTGATAACCCTCCCTGTGATCTCCATTTCTGTGATTCTCTTTCTTTTCTAATTGTTTGCTTAGTTTGTTATGTTTTTTTTGGGGGGGTGTTGTTCAGTTTTTGATAGTTGTGAGTTTGTTGTCATTTTACTGCCATAGTTTTTGATCTTCTTCTTTTTCTTAGATAAGTCTCTTTAACGTTTCATAGAATAAGGGTTTGGTGATGATGAACTCCTTTAACTTGACCTTTTCTGGGAAACACTTTATCTGCCCTACCATTCTAAATGAGAGCTTTGGTAGATAGAGTAATGTTGGATGTAGATCCTTGCCTTGCATGACTTTGAATACTTCTTTCCAGACCCTTCTTACCTGCAAGGTCTCTTTTGAGAAATTATCTAATAGTCTTGTGGGAATTCATTTGTAGGTAACTGTCTCCTTTCCTCTTGCTTTTTTAAAGATTCTGTCTTTATCTTTAATCTTGGGTAATATGATTATGATGTGTCTTGGTGTGGGCTTCCTTGGGTCCAACATTTTTTGGGATTCTGAACTTCCTGGACTTCCTGGAAGCCTATTTCCTTCTCAGGATTAGAGAAGTTCTCCTTCATTTTTTCAAATAAGTTTTCAATTTATTGTTCTTCCTCTTCTCCTTCTGACACCCCTATGATTCAGATGTTAGAACTTTTAAATTTGTCCTGGAGGTTTCTAAGGTTTTCTTTATTTTTAAAAATTCTTGTTTCTTCATTCCGTTCTGGTTGAATGTTTATTTCATCCTTCTGCTCCAAACCAATCATTTGAGTCCTGATTTTCTTCCCTGCACTGTTGGATTCCCTGTACATTTTTCTTTATTTTACTTTATATAGCCATCACTTTTTTCCTTCTCTTGGGACCCTACTCAGATATTTCTGTGAGCATCCTGATTACCAGTGTTTTGATCTCTGTATCTGATAGGCTGGTTATCTCTTCATTGCTTAGTTGTATTTTTTCTGGGGCTTTGATCTGTTCTTTCATTTGGGCCATATTTTTTTGTCTCAGGATGCCTGTTACTTAGTATGGGGTGGAGCCTTAGGTATTTGCCAGGGCAGGGCAGCCCATATTGCTCTGTTGTGGGGCTGTATGTGCGGGAGGGGTCCAAGAGTCAACAATGCCTCTTGCTCAGCTTTCTGCTGGCTTTTAGTCACTTGCCCCACTACCCACAAGGAAATTGGGCCCTTCTGGTGCTGATTCCCAGGTGGATGTGTTTGTGTGCATTCTAGGACCCTCTGGATCTCTCCAATGAACTCCCCTGTAAGGCTGGGAGTTTCTCCTGCCACCTCGACTCCCCCAGGTTTTTTTAGTCAGAGGTTTTGAAGCTTTATTTCCCAGCACTGGAACCCTGGGTTATGTGGTCTATCTCACTTTCCAGTTGTTTCTCTTAGTTTATCGACATGCATATGTGGGACTGTCCACTCTGCCATCTACCACTTCACCAGGTTCAGGCAGTATCTGACTTGCCCACTCCAATCCTCCAGCTGCCACTTTGCCATGAGTCCTCTCCACCCCAGCTGCCTGTCTTCACCTCTCCTACTGGTCTGGATGAATGTTTCTTCTTTAACCTCTTGGTTGTTGGACTTCCATACAGTTCAATTTTCTGGCAGTTCTGGTCTTTTTTTTTTTTGTTTGTTTTTATATTTGTTGTCCTTCTTTTGGTTGTGTGAGGAGGCAAAGTGTGTCTCTCTATGCCTCAATCTTGACCAGAAGTCTCTCTTCCTTTCTTTCTTTCTTTTAATTTTTTTTTGTTACACAAATGTAAGCTCTCAATGATGGATGACTCAATGGTATGGACATACTGGGTTGGCCAAAAAAGTTTGTTTGGCTTTTTTTCCATAAGATGGCTCTAGTAGTGCTTAGTTGTTTTAAATTTCATGTGAAACAATTTTGTTAGATTGTATTGTGACAGTTGTCACACCAGCATGCATAAAAAATGGATCAAAATTGTTGAATTTTTGTGTAGCCATTTTAATAATGAAGATGGAAGAAAATATGGAACATTTTCTGCATATTACACTTTATTATTTTAAGAAAGGTAAAAACACAACTGAAATGACAAAAAAAATTGTGCAGCATTTGGAGAAGGTGCTTTAACTGATTGAATATTTTCAAAGTTTCATGCTGGAGATTTCTTGCTCCATAGTCAGGTAGACCAGTTGAGATTGATCACAATCAAATCAAGACATTAATTGAGAACAATCAATGTTATACCACATGGGAGATAGCTGACATACTCAAGATATCCAAATCAATAAAGTTACTGATGATAATAATAAAAATGTGTTCTTTATTTTCAGCAAAAACTAACCAGGCTTTTTAGCGAACCCAATTACAAAAATAATCCAGGACAATTTTCGAGTCTGTTTTTAGTTTAGGCCTTAGTTTAGTGGGTCAAAAGTAGAAAACATCTATACAATTTATATATGTATTTTATCTATCTATGTATCTATAGAGAAACTATTATTTTCCAAGTTGTATACACTTCAATGGCAAGGATAAACTTAGAGACTGAGAGAGAAATAATAGAAAGGCTTTCAATTGTGAATTTTAAAACTATTTCCTAAAGCTTTGTTAAGTCAATAATATTGTGGTAAGAGTAAGATAGACTGAAAAGAAAAAAGATTCTCTGGATTGGAGAGGTTTATATCTATATCAAAACAGACAGAAAGGAAACTATCTTAGAAGCTGTATGTAATTAACAATATGAAGCCAAAACCATAAAAAACTTAAGGGTCATTGAGAGTCAACCATAAAAGAAAACAAATTAAGAAAAATGTTAAGAATTTCACAACTAGAACATACATGATATTTTTATATATGTGTATAAATATACACATACATTATATATATGCATACCATATAGTGTGGTGTACTATTATGAATTAATATCACTGTAGAACAAATATTAAATTATGACAAAAGTTAATTATAAAATTTTACTTGTAAATTAGGAAAACTGATACAATATATCCAATATGAAATCCATCTCTATCAACAGAGGAGATATACTGCCTCATGAGAGGTAAGGAAGTCTTGAGACCTAGTTTGATCAGAGATTAATCTCTATTTATTTAAGATTTCTTCATTTTGTCCTCTTCTTGTGTCCTTAGGTTGATTCCTGCACAATTAAAAGTGATTTGTAATAATAGCTTCCTAATTTTCCTCTGAGTATGGGAAAAAACACTTCTAACCTAGCTATTCAAAGGATAATCCTGTAATTTGTTCATAGTTGAAATGATAATTTTGGCTAGGGCAATAGAGTTTGTTGGTTGTTTTAACAGAACTTTCTACAAAACTGGGTTCTTGAAGCAGAAGGGCTCAGTGTAAACCTGTGCATATCCAAATAAAGACATGCAGTGTTAGGAAGAAGGAAATATGGTAGCCTACTATATCAAATGTTCTATGTCCTAACATATTAAGGAATATATTTTTCTGCTTATATTAATACCCTGTTAGTTATGAAAAAGTTGCTGTCTATGTTTGCTTATTATCCAGACAATATGAAAATGATCCATGTACTTAACTATAATTTAATGATAAATATATCACAATTTTAAAGTCAGATTTTGTCACTTAATAGACATATAATTATTTTAGAAACTTTAACAGGGTCTCAGAACATTAAAATCTTGACCATTTGAACCTAATATTGTCATATACTCCAAATGCATGGATGCATGAGAGATTTGTGAAATCAACTGTGTAACTTTCTCTACTGGAAAAATTTTATTTGTATTAAATTTATCGTGGTAACATTGGTAACTAACATTATACAAGTTTCAGCTGTACAATTTTATAATACATCATCGGTGTATTCCATTGTGTGCTTACAACACCAGATCTAGCCTCCTTCCATCACCATATATTTGACCCCCTTTACCCTCCTCATCCTTCCCACTTTTCCTCCAATAACCACTGTATTGTTGTCTGTGTCCATGAGTTTGTTTATTCATTTGTTGCTTTCTATCTTATATCAACATATGAGCAAAATTATGTTTTGTGTCTGTTTCTCTCTGACTTGTTTTACTTAGCATGATACTCTAAAAATCCATCCATGATGTTGCAGACTGTCTTTCATATGGCTGAGTAGTATTCTATCACTTGCCACATCTTCTTTACCCAATCACTGGTTGAAGGACACTTAGATTCTTTCCATGTCTAGGCCAACATGAATAATGCTGCAGTAAACATAGTGGTACATATATCTTTATGTGCGATTTCAGAATTTTGGGATAGATACCCAGAAAAGGGATATGCAAGTCAATATATAGAGATTAGTAACTGTGGAAATTTTTAACTTATTTAATTGGCATATGCAAACATAGATAATAAGTCAAAAATATGTTTGTTGTAGCTATGTCACGTGTGCCATGTTATTTACTATTATGACTTTTCCACACTCTGAAAAACATGCATATATATTTGCTTAGGCTTTTTCAATTTTTTTAATTCAAAATTAAAATCTTGATAAAACTTCTTTAAGTCATCTGTTTATTCATTTTCAAGGCCCACTTTTGTTATAGAATATATATGCTCCTATTTATTTTAAAGATTACTTAGGAAATTTTCAACAACTTCCCTTTATCTTTCAGTAGCTCTACCCCATTTTTAATAAAGTCCGTGTCTTCCAAATAATGATATTGCTCACGGACTTAGAAGTCCATATCACAGTTGTTTGCCTTCACAGTCTGATGTTGTCCTGCTCTGTTTCTTAGAGCAATCAAGGATCAAGGTTTCTTATCTCCTCTATAAGATGGAGATACCCTAATATGCCATCTTAATGGTCATAGAAAACCTAATAATATTAACATAATTTATTAATCTTTTCTTCTACTATGCCCCAACTTTTCTGTAGGAACAGAATAATGTTAAAGAAACTCTCTTATGTAAACAATGTAGATCAATATTTTCAAACATGTCTTTTTGAAAAGTAAATTCAAAATGTACTATAATAGGATAAGAGAATTTCTAATGAAGGAACTACTTTCTTAAGAAGGTAGGATTGTGGAAGAAGAAAAGGGGGCACCTTCTAGAAGAGAGGAAGCTTCTCATGGCAGCACTAATTCTAATGCATACGACTTGATCTTTTGCAAATTGACTAATACTCAAGTAATACATTTTAATGAATTTGAGTAAGTGGTATAGGAATTGCAAAGAAAAGAATGAGGTTTCCCTTTGTTTTCTAAAATTTCATAACTCAGATGAGAAGTATACTCCTATTACATCTGCATATGTATGTATATATATGAGCACACATATATATGCACAATTTGTATGTGTATGTATAAGAATATATAGCTACATAGATATATCCATACATATGTACATCAATATTCACATGCATATGTATGTATATATAACTATATCTGTCTATAAATACATAAATAAATAGATAGGTAATATCCAGATGGATATATCTTTAACCATATAGAATTGCTGATATTTGACTCATAGGAAAGGCAGTTTCGTTTCCCAGTCAAATAATAGCTACCAGAGAAATTGGTTAGAAGTATGGTGAGAGCACCCAGTGTCATGAAATTAATATTGCTCTTGAAAATTTGGATTCTCATTTTAATTCTAATTCATAACATTAAATAATTATTAAATTTAGCAAATTTATGATTTTGAGAAGGTTACTTTTCTAGGACAAGACATAATCATTTGTAACATAAGGAAGGTTATTAAGGTCCTGGACCTTTACTCCTTAGCTTCAAATGTTTTTATACTTATTCATATGTCAATATTTGTTGAATTTGATCAACAAATATTTTGTGATTTCTTTTGATACTTAATATATTAGATGATTTCTTTTGATACCTTATATATTGAGCAATTTTCTAGGCTTTGAGAGTATAGCAGTGACCAAACTGGGCAAAATTCACTTATAAATCACAAATAATACCTATGTATCCATCAATTACCTAGAGTTACATAAATATTCTTTTAAGGAAATACACTATCCATGACCTTAGAGTTATTCTGAATATAAAGATTACCCTCTAAATCCAAGGAAACCTGCTGGGTAATAGATGTAAAGAATATTCTACCCCAACATGTTGTACACCAGGAAATTTGGAGAATGCACTCAGTACTGCCAATTTTGAAAATCTACATCTCAAGATAATTCTAAGGTTGGTCTGGAAATTTTATCAATTTCAATAAGAATGCAATGAGCTGGAGCAACAAACGTGAGAAGAAAGTAGAAGAATCATTACTAAATTTTCACTTGTTTTAAATTCAAGGCATGGCTTCTCAGTGGTCTGAGTGTTTCTACATAAAAAGTCCTGGTTTTACATATTATTAAAATACTTTGCCCTCTTGTGCTAAAACCAAGACATTTGTCCATAACAACTAAAGTTTGTATTCTATGGCCCTCCTCTTCCCATTAACCTTTTTGCTTAGCAACTGCATTCCTTGCTGGGTGTCCAGAGAGCTAGCAGACAACACATTTCCTTCAATGACTACAGTAAACATTCTGACCTAGTTTTTTTTCTTACACCAATTCAGACATACGGATTTTGATTTTCTTTTTTCTCTCCTGACACCAAACACATGGTATTTTTTTCATCATCACTTCTCCAACTCTCTGAGACCAAGTGGCTATCTAAGAATTGAATTCAATTCTCATGCTATCAACCTGGAGTTAGCATCAGATTGTTCACACTTCAAGCACCATTTTCAAGTCCCTGCCCACTGGTATTTCTGACCAAGTACCTACTAATAAATCAGGAGTTCCCATAATCTCTACGTAGGTTCGATAATTCTTTAGAGAGACTCTTGGAACTCAGGAAAGCACTCACTGTTACTAGTTTGCTGTAAACTATACAACTCAGGAACAACCAAATAAAAGAAATTCATAAGGCAAGATTTGGTGGGAGAAGCACAGTACTGCCTGACCCTTTCCTGGTATACCGCTTTCCTAGCACATCAATGGTTTTTCTGACCCAGAAACTCCCTGAACCCCATCATTTAGGGATTTTTATGAAAGTTTCATTATGTAGGCACGCTTTGATTAAATCACTGGCTATTGGTAGTTAACTCAATTTTAAGACCATCTCATTCTCTAGAGAGTGAAGGTGGGATGGAAAGTTTTGAGCATCTAAGTAATCAATGTTTGGTATTTCTGGCCACTAGCCCCCATTCCAAAGGTATCTGAGATACCACCCCACCAAATATTGCCTCATTAGAATAAAAAGCAGCTTCTGTCGTCCTTATCACTCAGTACATTCCAAGGATTTTGAGAGTTCTTTGCAGGAATTAGAGACAAAGATCAGATATCTTTTTTTATGATAACACAACCACATGCAGAAGACTTTTTAAGACTGGCCAGCTGATGCAGTTATAGTTGTACTAAAATATTGACTAGTTTAGAGATCACAGAGATTCAGCTTTTTCAGCACTAAATTGAGGTACAGAGACAGTATAACTCTAACAAATTGCTCAGAGTGTGAAAAACAATTAAGGAATACACAGACTAGTTAATAATCCTTATGTAATAAAAATAGTATGAATATTTCTATGATTCTTTAAAACATATATATAGTAATTATAACTTGATAAACTGCAAAATTAGTTCTCCTACAATTCTCTAATATCACCCTTGCAAGGCTCTTTTCTCTATTCAACTTATCATGTCAACTTATTTTATCTGAAATAATCTAGAACAATTGAGAATGAGAGGAGTTAACAGTTTTTTAAATTTTTTTGGATTTTGAAATGTTTGCTGTATAGTTATCAATCTTTCCCTACTCTTTAATAAAATGCTATACATTTAAAATTTGTTATTTTACTTATAACTATTCTACATTTGCCTCTTAAAAATGTCTAAATTTATTGTTCCTGAAAAATTGGTATAATTTCATGGAAGTAAGACTTGATGTATGAAGATTTTCATGATGCATTAGGTTTGTAAATAAATGCTGCCTAACAAAGGTACTAATGCCTTCTCCCTAAAATGGAGAAAACAGTGAAGCCAAATTACTTCAGGGTTGATTTAATGAGAATGGGCCTGGAGTTCTGGGAATGTTAATGTCCTTACATTGTTTCTGCTGTGACCACCAAACAATTTGGTTTTAGCTTTAGTAACAGTACTAGTTAAAAAAGTTATGAGACTACAGTCTCAACCACTTGTTTTTATTCTAATTATGATTCACTGATTTAGTCATTTATTACAGCTTTAGCATACTCTACTACAAATTTATTTGTATGTGTGTGCTTGGTGGTTTTTTCCACTTCATTGAAGACTCTATATAAAGGGATATTTTAAAGGCAACTTTATCAGCCATAAAGGAGTAAATAATCTTTGGGTTACTAGAGGTAGCTTTGCTCTTGGGTGAAGAGTGATGTACTGGATCACTTAAAATTCTAAGAGAAGAAGACCTTAGAATGTTGAATGAGCTCTTTTACTATATGAGACCTTTCGTGTTGTGGTTGCAAAATGAGAAGCTTCCAGAGCTGATGAGAGACGGGGGGATATCAGGGGATGTGGGATTAATTGAGACTTAATATCCAGGAAAAGGGAGTCACTAAAACAAATCATAATTTAGAATTTTAGGGCCAGCTGAGCGCCTTGAAGAGGGTGTAGTTTTGAGGATGTGGATAGGTTTCACCACTGGGCCATGTGAGCGCACTCACATGTGAACATACTCACACAGAGTATTTCAGTAGCATACTGAATGCTCTAGACTTCTCCTGTTCTCTGGACCCAATGACCAGCAGGGTTTACTGTTCTCAGTAATACTCATGGTCACTGTGGGACATAATGCACTCTTCATTGCTTGTTCATATGTGAATCAGGAATTTTGCTCTTTTGATCTTTTTAAAATAGAATTTAACTTGACCAGCTGCCCTCTCCTCACTCCCTCATGGTAATCACTACAAGAGATTATGAACTGTGATCTTCCTGGTTGCATTAAATTGGCAACTTCTAGGGTAAGCTAGAGACTTTGGGAGTACACTGGGTCCTGTTAATGGTGTCTAGCACTGAAAAAAGGAAGGTGCTTACTATATATCAGAGATATAATGAGAAAGATGAGAGTACACCAGCCTCTGTGAAATTCACATTATGGTGAGAAAAGACGCTCTGTTAAGCTCTGGTGGTTAAAAGGAAGAGAGTCATTCAAGTTACTCTAGTAATAAAGAATATGTTCACCCAAGCAAAAAATACATAATTATGCCAAAAGCAGCTAGAAATCATAATATTTCAGAGCACTGAGAAAATTTAGACACCTAAGTTTCTTTGGGAATCTAAGGCAGTGCTGAGAATATCAGATGAAGAAGATTGAACAGAACCACTAATGATTATGTGAGCTCTGCTATAATATGACTCATGGCCTTCTAAATTTCTGTCATTTCTCCCTTTTGCTACAAGATTACTTTTTCTTACCCTCCACTGTAGATAAGCAATTAATTTGTCATATAACTCCTGTTTACTTTTAACTTTTGTTTCCTCGTAACTTTGGCATTCCATGAACATTTATGAACCTAGCTCTTCCTTGCCTGCCATAAACTACCTCAGAGTTTCCTTAAATAGACCTTTTTAGCTTTATTCCCTGCTAAAAACTACCTTATTGCCTCCATATTTTCCAATTCAAATTCCTGAAAGATTAAACATGATCACATAGTTCATCTGAGTTTTATGTTCAGTCTATTGGACAGGTAACCTTGGATTTGGTGCTCATCCATGATCTGATATTCTACAAATTAGGGAGTCAAATGATTAAAAACAGTGTTATTTAGAATATTTTTTTAGGATTCAACCATAGAAAAGCTTGAGATGATGGACTTATTTTCTAGAAACAATACTTGAAGAGCAGTGTAAAGAGTACAGATGATAAGATCACATAAAATGTATTATGGGAACACTGGGAGATACTAAACCACCAAAATTAGGAAATCAGAGACATTTTGTACAAACTGTATACTTGAGTTAGAGTTGAGTAACCACTTTCTAGGTCACTAAGTAGGTGGCAGAGCATTTTAAAATAAAGAGGAGAATGTATGCCAATGTACAGAGACAGGAAACTATAATTATTTGACCAACTACAAATAAATTGTCTGGTAGAGGAGTAGGAAAAGTCAGAAAAACTGTCAGCAATTATTTTCAGTAGTAGTTAGGGGCGGGATAATAGAAATCTTCCATATCAACAAAAATGATTATAGATATTATTCGAAAGGTGATGTCAAAACATGGATGTGCTGTAAGTAGTAGGTACATGCTGTAATTGGATGTGCATTTTAGAATGGGCATTTTGGTCCCACATAAGACAGGACTGAAGATCTGCTAAATGAATGACCAATGAGGAATCAAGTACAGTGGTGCAATGGCGCTGGCATTAGACAACCAGGGAATGACACTGATGGGTGGACTGAAGACGTAAGGGTGAACGCTAAAGCTGTAAAAACAATCAGTGGCCCCTTTCTCTGTGAAGTCACCATCGTGACTGGGAACTTGTGCACACGTCATGAAAACTGGAGAACCTTTTAGGACCTCATTGCTGTTCAGTATAGCGGGGCTAAGGTGGGCATGCTCCCTTCACCACCTCACTTCCACTGTGGCCAAACCAACCTCACATCTGAATTTTCCCATAAATTTCCTGACAGCGAGTTTCTAGAATTTTGGGGCAACCATAGATTCTGTCTGGGTGAGAGTAACGCCATGGCTCTTTATGTGAGCAATGAGGAGATTCTGGGAAGTAGCCCAGAGGTAGCAGCCTACCAAGTGAATGGGTGACCCTTCTGATAGTGACATAGTGCCCTCAGCCGGTGAGAGTATTCCCCACTTAAGGCATCAGGCGCTCCAACAAGCAGGCTACAGAGAATGCAAAGGAGGAGGTGAGATGAATTCTGGGGCTGCTGGATGCTCACTTCAAGATGAAGACTTCTCTGGTGGGCAAAGTGTGTGACACTGGCAGGTACCACAGTTGTCTACACCATACTGTGGCTCTAAGAACAGGTTCTGTAGCCTTCATTCTGCCAGGCCTCACTCAATACCAGTTGCAGGCTCCCCACCTGTGTTAAACAGCATCATGTCCTGTCTATCTCTCAGGAGGTGAAACTGTGAGAAGTTGGTCCAGTTTTATGTTTAAAAGCTTGCAGAAAGCCAGCCTAAAAAGAACACCACATGGAAAGACGCCATGGGGGAAGGGAAAACTGTGTGGGAGGAGAAGCAGAAGCCCAGGCTGAGCATAAAAAGGAGAAAGAGAAGGTGGCTGCCCCTGCTCCCGAGGAATAGATGCGGAATGTGAGCAGGCAGGGACTGCTGAGCCAGAGCTAACAGCACCTTTGCTTACCTGCAGAAGGTCCTCTGTGTTAGATGGTTTTAGCACAAATGTGCCAATAAGGACACACTCCCTGAGGTACTACCATATTTCGAGGACCGTTTTGATGAGGATAGCTGTTCCCTGTGGAACTTCCTTGAAGTACTTCTTCCCTAAAGAGCTTATCCAGATCGTCATGAGTTGCACTTTCATTATAATATTCTAGGGATCGGACAAGCTGAGGAAGATGTGTTTGCTAGTGTCATCCTTTTTGGAGTCAACAACAACAGCCCCATTTTGGGAGTCTAAGACTGACGCCAGGAGCTTACCTTTTTGCTGAGTGCAGACTGACAGCAGAGCTAGGAGTCATGTAAATGGCACATGTGTGGCAGAGACTGAATCCTGGTATCAAGGAGATTCAGATGCTGGTTACAGCATGTGAGCAAAGCCTTCAATTAGGACAATATTTTCCAGTGGGATGTTTCTCGTCATCACCAAACTTCCTGCACTCGCCCTTTGCAGAGATGGGGGTCATTAAAGAAACTGAACATAGAAAGAAAGAAAAAAATCAATGGGCCATAGTGATAGGCTCTTGAATTAAAAATCAATGATAAAATATTAGCAATATGGATATTATTTTACATTATCATATTAAAACAATCATTATTTTATATCTTTAGTCATGTGATTTTTATTGAGAAAGACAGATGAAATTTTATGAATAATGTTAAAGCACAAAGAATTTTTCACAGAAGTGGAGATGAATGAAGGCTGAGCGATCATTTAGCAGATTGCTAAATGGGTTATAAGGTGGTGGGGGAGAACACTACAGCATCAGGCACTGCAGAAAAATATTATTTCCACTGTTTCAACAAAGCTGAAATTCACCCCCTCAGTTATGGAGGGTCTAAAGCACCTTTGCTGTGAAGAGGGTATAGAATTCACAAACTCATTGTAATGTCTTAGATGTATAAAGTCTGATGTTACATGCAAACATTTGATTCATTTATTCATTTATAAAATACTTATTGGCAAACTATTTCCTCTGCCTTGGCACATAAATTCTAGTGAGGGTGATAAGACAAAAATAAAGAAGTAAAATCTACGTGGTTTGTCAGATACTGATAACTATGATCAAGAAAAAGAAGATGGAAAGTCTCACTAGGAGCATTGGAGTTTCCCCTGGCGGTGCCCACCTCCCCCGCACCCTAGCCTCCTCTTCTCTCCTGCTCATACCAATATAGAGGCCTAAGAAAGGAATAGTTATTTTTTGTTATTCCTGGAAGGAAAAAGGACTTAGTAATGCCATCAGACTATCCCTCTTCTTCTCACATCTTATATATAAGCCTAGTTTAGACACTTTCAGACTTTGGTGCATATGCATTGAATAAAAAGTGTATGAAAATATAGTTGGTTTGACCTCTACAATTTATATTCTGATGTGATAGAGATGCGATGGAGTTCAGGAACATGCCTTTTTAACCACACCCCAGGTCATTTTATTTGGGTGGTCTGCATAACACAATTTTGCAAATGCCAGTGTAGTTATTCTCATTTCCAAGACAATAAATTAGAGTGAAGTTAAGTGATTGTCCTGAAGTGAGCTAGGAGGACAGGTGTAAGAAAAAGATGTTAGTGCATATTTCATATACAAATGTTCACTTTAGCTGCCAGCTGGTATAAAAGGCCCTGAAAGATGGCCAGGAGACTTGCAGTATTTCCAAGAACTGACCTGGCATGGGAAAACATCCTTGTCAAATTGTGCTGTGTCTGGAGCCTATCTGTAATATAGCTCCCTGCGAGGTACCATTGGTGGGCATGGCTACTTAGCAGTCATAACTCTGGGATTAACCAACCTGCATTAGAGAGTATTTCTTTCATGATTTAATTTAGGTTGGGAAAATGATTTTCTACTTAGAGCGTCAGAAACAATCTTTAGGAAATGTACAATGATCTTGTTTTGATCTTTAAACACAAGTCCAAATTGAAATTCAGAAGTTTTTACTTTATGAGTTTACAAACTGGAAAATGAAGGCCAAAGCATAATTCTCACACATTCGATAATGCACAATGTCAACTTAGTTTTGTGGTCTTTTCCATGTTTCCTTTAGAAATATGGATTTGCATTCATGTTATGAGGCAGTATATTCACTCTGAAGTAGTACCTAATGCAACTGTTTCAGCCACATTCTTTCTTTCTTTAAGGTGATTAATCTACATGTATAAAATATTTATATCTTGGACATTAGGAATCAGTTTCTTCCTCAAGAAACTTGTTAGTATTTTCATTATCAGTAGGGAAAAGGAGTTGCAATTTTTGTATTTTAATAATATTTGAATAACTAAAAGTTATATGTGTATCATAACAGTAATTTATTATAAATGAAAAGGCAGTTGGCTAGCTTCGATAATAATTTTTATTATGGATTTATTCTTCACATCTTCAAGGTTTTATTTCAAATGTGTGTCTTGGGAGGTACATAGTATTTTTAGAGTTCAAAGAATTTTAAAATATTAGAAATGTTTAGAGGCTTCTTTTCCTCCTAATTAAGCTCAGAAAGTTCACTGGTTCTGTACCTTCTTTGACTTTCCCTTTTCCAGAAAGATGGAAGCTCTGATAATAAGCTTAGACTAATTAGAGTAATGGGCTAAGACATAGTTACTCTAACAGCTGGAAGGATATGGACATTGCTTCTGGAAGTACAGTGAATCCAGATACTAACAACAACTGGTGATACGTACCAACATATATTGAATTCACTTTATGTATAATATTTCCTAGCCTTCCAGCTTGTGCTCTAGGATATTTGTTCCACATCAAGATAAATATATCAAAGGACATTTCATTTTATTTTTTAAAGAGGACACTAGAGGTAAAGACAATGACTTTGGATAATTGAATGATTAGAAACTTACATGAATTTGAAAATAATTTCAACATTTAGTTTAACCGATTTAACTAATTAATTGATTTCAGCTCATATTGACATCAGTAGCATAGATACTAGATACTTTTAAAAAGTTGACTAAGGAAATTCAATAAAGTTAAAGACATACTATGGATCAGGAAATGAGGTTATCATAAAAATAGGTTCCATAAATTCTATTTCTTTGCCAGGAGTGGGCCAGAATTGTGACATTAATCAGTGAACACAAGGAAGGAAACCTAGTTGTTTACAACATCTATAAAAATCTTAAAATAAAAATAGAATAGTTGTTTAGGAAACACAAACATATCTCTAAAAAACATAAAAAGTGATGCAGTAAAGTTAATGTTCTAAAACCTTGAGAATACTCTGTATACAAAATTCACAAACCGAGTAGAAAACTATATAAAAATGCAGTGTAAAAAACCCCAAAATGTTGGTACAGGATAATAAATAAATTTTGTATCTCTACTGAAAACACAAGTAATGCTTTAAGAATGGACATTTGAAATAATTTTCTTTCAACCTGACAGAGACTGTGTAATGAAGAATTGTGACTTTTTTAGATCTTATATATTTTCTACTTCATATTATTCTTAAAATCCAGCATAATAGCTATAATTTAATAGTTCCTCAAAACTATTCACTAATATTTTAGGAAAGGGCAATTTGAAATAGAAATCATTGTCACTTTTTTTAGGTGTCATTTTTGCTATTATGTCACAATTACCTCTTTTATGAGTAGCTTATAAGCATCTTTAACATAAGTAACTTATTAAGAAATAATAAACTTGTGTAGATATTAGTAGATATTATTAAATCAATCTCAAATATTTTCTCATGTTTTGTGTAAGGCTTTCAATATTAACAGTTTGCATACATACAAAACAAGTTCTTAGCAGATTGATATCCTATGCAATATTGGATACCTCATTAATTATTCAAGAATTTGTAGTTCTGGTTACAGGATCAAAAATGTTATCAATCATTAATACTGCTTGCTTAAATGCATTAGGAAAAAGCATTTACTTCTCACAACAGAAACACTAAATATATAGATGACCTCTGTTTAATAATTGCTTTCCCATTTCATCCACTTAAAAATCATTTCATGTTTAGTCCTTAAAGCTGTGTTCTACCAGGGGAATGTTTCTTTATTCTGTCTTTTAAATGAATCAATTTAAATAGTTATTTAAGTTATTTT
Source organism: Carollia perspicillata (assembly GCA_004027735.1). NCBI lineage: Eukaryota > Metazoa > Chordata > Mammalia > Chiroptera > Phyllostomidae > Carollia > Carollia perspicillata. The sequence continues at coordinate 19,187 of PVKM010007344.1, read as the reverse complement.
CTAACTATATATATACACACACTTTATATATATACTTTATATACTTTAGTATATATGCTACATACTAGTATAACTGTATATATATTATACTTGTGTATAGTATATATAGTATATATATTATTACTATATATACTTTATAAAGTGTATATACTTTATATAGAAATATATTGAATACTATATATATTTTATATATTTATATATATTTTCAAGTATTTTATAATACTTGAAATACTTTATAAAGTATATATATACAGACACATATACTTTATGTGTAAATATATTTAAAATTTTTTCCAAAAAGAATGTGTTTGAACTATATTGCCAACAAAAAACATAGATTTGGTAAGCCTTTTAGCATCCTATAAATCTGGAAATAGTTTCAAATAGAACAAAAATGTTAGAGATTTGAAAGCTATGTTCTGGGAGTTACAGTGAAGTGAGAATTGAGATAAACAAAGTGTTAGAAGAAAGAAACACTGGCATTGGATAGATCAGGAAACTGAGACCAATCGAAAAAATATGACTAGTCCAAATTCCCACATGTCGATAGCATGAGAGCTAACTGCAAGAAATAAAATCCCTGACCCATTGACAGTGGTTGTCTAAAGCATGACATGATTATACAGTCCGTATAATGTAACTTCAAACTCAGTCTGCTAGTATTGTACAATTATCTAAAATTTCTTTGCTTATAGAAACATAGCCTTAGAGTAAATTGTTTTGCCCTTTTCTAGATGTATAATCTATGCTCCTTACATGACAAGCCGTGCGTGAGGAAGGCACAGGACTCCCTGTGGCCACCAGCTAGAAATTTTGTGCAGTTTGTACAAAACTTCAACTTAGTAATTTTATTTTTATCTGCATGACAATAAGAAAATACAACAAATTAAGTTTGAAAATATCTGCTAAATATTATTTAAAAGTATTTTCTCATTAGAGCAATGGTAGGAGTGACAAGGTATGTGATTTATGAGCCTTTGATCAATTTAATTTCCTGGAAAATCATAAGACCGAATGATTCCAAGAAACATTAATTAATAAGGCGATTACTTTCTCCACATATTCTGACTTATTCATAGTGCTGGTGGGTTTCTCAATAGCATTATTTGTTTGCTAACTGCCTCCATTTCTTCTTTAGTCTCCGTCATGTATCAAAGATCCGAAGGTGCATCCTTGGATGGTTATGGATCCCCTGCAGGACAAGTCAATGAAGGAGCACTGAGCAATGAAGCAAGCTCTTTAGATCCCCTTGTATATTATAGAAATCTGGTAAGATGAAATACATAGCAATGGACAAAACCTACCCACATGTAAATAGAAGATGATAGATTAGACAGATATATTTTTAAAACTGTGTAACTTATATGCTGTAAAAAGAAAGAAAAAGTAAATTTATCAGACTATTGCTATCTCATAGATAGAGTTTAGAAAGGTTTTCCTGAGATGCTTTTGTAAAATGGAGAAACCTGATTTATAAAAAGAGCTAAGGAAAAACTTCACGAAGACCTAAGGTATTCTCAATATCAGAGACTAAAGTACTCTGATAAGAAAAGTTTCCACTTTTCTTATGGAAACTACAATGATTAATAAATAATAATGTAATAATAATCTCTATGTTTCATATACTGATAACTTTAAACCTGCTTTTTCCCTACCCTGAATATGTTACCTCAGGGTATGGCTTATTTCAGTGAGTGAAAAATACTTAAAATCAGATATAAGAAATTAATGTAAATTCTGCTGGAAAGAGATCAATGAGAAAAACAACAGATTAAAATTTTCAAAAATAATGAAATAATCAAACATATGGGACCTCATCATATTTTAAAGTGTGTAAAAAATTTCTCAGCAATTAATCACATAGTAACATAAAAACAGTAATATAAGTTGCTTTGAATCATATGTATGTCCATCGTGACATAGCTGTTTGGCAGCATGGAAATTTAAAAAGCACTCTCCTAGTGCATATTTACTACTTAGTGCCTGCATATATTGTCGCACTCGTCATTAAGTCAGAGTGAGGTACTGTCTCTCTTTTATTTCTAGAATTCCCAGCACGCAACAGCAAAGACATTGAAGAGTAGTTCTTTGACTAATTAAAGATTATGTGGGTCTTTCAAGCTTTTACCAACCATAAACCCTACTTAGTCACTATTTAGTTATTAGTAGTGAGTAAGTAGCATAGATTCAGGATCCTCTCCTTCCCACTATGAGAACCATTCCTTGCCTTTTGTTGTCTATTCACATGGTTGAGTCCTAATGCAGTCTGTTAAATACAAGCCCTTAGCTAATAAGTTCAAAACATTTGAATTATCCCTAGTTTACATTTGCTTGGATATCAGAAATCATGTTTCCCCTATATCAGTGGGTCGTACTTCAAAGAACTTGTAATTGTTTAGATCTCTCAATGAAATTTTTCAATTATTATTTGACATTTCTTAAGGTTTATGTTCAGCTTTAGCTGTATGCTTTATTATAATATAAAATGGCAGGGTTGCTGGATTCTAATAATGTGCTTGGAATTTGGGAATAACCAACTGCAGTGAAGATGAATAACTAAAAATAACGTCCGCTGGGTAAGGAGATCCTCCGAGTTTTCGCTAAGCACACTCAATGTGCAGTGGTTCAGCTTGCTGAGCTTCAGTCGTCCAGATTCACTGGACACTGGGGCTGGGTAATTGGCTCTACTGGTTACCTTAAGAACCATTACCTGTCATTTCCTAGGTCTCATGGTAGCAGGCAATAGTGTTCATAACAGTTGTTATCTAACTAGTAAGTAAAATTTAGGGTGTGGAGATTTTCTTTAAATTAAAACACACAATCATACAGTCAGAGGACATTAAGTGTCTTGGTGTTTATTTTTTTATTTTAAATTGGGGAGGAAGAAAAGATTTACTTACACAGAAAACTCCTCTGAAAACGTTCCTTCTATGTGTTCCAGAGAGTTAACAGTACACTTACATTCAGCAAAGAAGTGATGTCACTCCAACTTTTAAAATGCCTCTATTTGGGCTTCCTCTAAGAAGATAATGGAACAAGACTTTATTTTGCAATCAATATTCTTGTTAAAAGACACTATGGTTTCATGGAACTCAGTTAAAAGAGCCCCTCAGAAAAGTAACTGAACAAGAGCTGATACCTGACTCTTTCTTTTCTCTTAATTTAAGACAGAAGCTTCAAAGTTGCCAGCCCTCAAGCAGTAGCAAAAGTCAAGCATTGCCATTAGACTACAAAGCAGTCTTTCTAAATTATTAACTTTCCAACCACAGCATCGAGGTAGCTTCTATGTAAAAATCATAAATATTAATCAGGCAAAGAATTTTTTAAAATATATAAAAATATTTAAAACCATATTTTAAGGAACTGTAAAGCGTTCCTTTTAAGCTTTTTTAGTTTAGAGCCATTGATCATTGCAAACATCTGCTAATGGTACCTATGGCATCCTTAGCATCACTGGAGCGGTTTTCAGCTTTATTCATTTCTTGAGTTGGCAAAATCAAGGAAACATTCATACCCAGGAGAGGTAAACATTTCATTCTCAAACCCTTCTTAACTACCAGATCAGAAGCATATATCACTTGGGTGGTAACATGTGGCTTGTGGACTGATGCGATTTCTTTGCCAGACTGAAATAGGGAAGGGATCTGTGTTAATCTTCTACTCCTATTCAAGGAGCATTCAGCTTAAGGAGTTTTTAAGGATTTGGGATTCTTAAGCCTTTTCATTATTGCAATGTTCATAGCAGCACAATTTACAATAGCCAGGTGCTGGAAGCAACCTTGGTGTCCATCAGTAAATGGGTGGGTCAAAAAACTGTAGCACACTTACACAATAGAATACTACACAGCAGAAAGAAACAAGGAGCCCTGGCTGGTGTAGCTCAGTGGATAGAGTACAGGCCTGTGAAGCAAAGGGTCGCCGGTTCAATTCCCAGTCAGGGCACATGCCTGGGTTGCAGGCTGGGTCCCCATTGGGGGTGTGAGAGAGGCAACCACACATTGATGTTTCTCTCCCACTCTTTCTCCTTCCCTTCCCCTCTCTCTAAAAATAAATAAATAAAATGTTTAAAAAGAAAGAAAGAAACAAACAAACAAGGAGTTCTGACCCTTTATGACAACATGGATGGAACTGGAGAGAATTATGCTAAGTGAAGTAATCCAGGGAGTGAAAGACAAATAGCATATAATCTCACCTGTAAGTGGAATCTAATCAACAAAACAAACAAGCAAGCAAAATATCACCAAAGACATTGAAGTTAAAAACAAACTGACAATAACCAAAGGGGAGTGGGGAGGGAGATAACAGGAGAAAGAAGGGAAAGGGTCATCAAGGAACACGTATAAAGGACCCATGGACAAAGCCGAAGTGGGGAAGAATGGAAGGTGAGAGGTGGGGGTGAATGGGGCAGGGGACACTGTGGTGGAAAGATGCAGACAATTATATCCCAACAACAATAAAAAAAGATAAAAGAATTTTAGTTATTGCCCTGACCGGCATGGCTCAGTTTGTTGACCAATGATCAATGGATGTTTCTCTCTGTCTCTTTCTCTCTCCCTTCCCCTCTCTCTAACAATGAATAAATAAACTCTTAAAAAATAATTTTAGTGATCTTTCAACCTGTTTTGTGGCATTAGACTTAATCCAATAGCAGCCTTCTTTTTAGACTGTATGAAGTGTCCCCATTGGTAAGAATATAGAGTTCCTCATTAAATGAGGTGTGAGATTCTCTTTCAGGTTCACTCCCCTCTTTACTTGATTAGCGTGGACTTAAAGGGTGGCAGGGAATTACTTTATCTTCAAGGATTCAAACTTTTGTGGAAGTCACTCTCCTTATAATTTTCTGAAGTGTGGTCCCAGGAATAACTATCACTGAACATCTGTCCCTTCATAAAATTTCTTGTGTCTTTTTTCATGAAAAAATTTGAGAACTCCAAGAAACCACAGGGGCCATCTTCTTACATATTATTTTCCTCTTGCATATCTTGCTCATTCTGCACAGAAACTGAATATTGACTTCCTAAGTTGGACATTACTTGACTTTAGTTAACAGCTGAGTTAACGCACACAGATATTTGGGAAAGAAGGTTATATGCAAGAATTAAATATTCTTTCTCTAACCTTTAATATTCTTCATGCTATGTAACTGTATCCTCCTAAGACTACAAATACCAAATTCATGTTTCATTATATTTAATAAATGCTATTTATTTTATGAAATTAAATATATTTTTATGAAATTAAATATGTATATATATTTTATTACTCAGTTGAGGATATGTTTTCACTGATTTTTTTAGAGAGAAAGGAAGGCAGATAGAAAGAGATATTGATGTGAGAGAGAAATATCAATCCCTCACCTCTCACCCCTGACCAGGGGATTAAACCTATGACCTAAGTATGTTCTATGACCAAGGATTGAGCCTGCAAACTTTTGGTGTATGGGCTGACTCTACAACCAACTGGGTCACCCAGCCAGGACAGATATTTATATCTTAAGGAATGCTTTTTACAATTTTAACTAGTAAAAAAAGTGGAAATTTTATGAGTTTGGCTTTCCTTTACAAATAATGTGATGTTAGAAGAGCTACAGGAGGATTTAGATAACATGAACAAAATTTAGAAAAGACTGGCTTCTATTTCTAATGACATTTATTTACCAACTGTGTGACCTTGGATAGATCATTTGTTCTCTGAGCTTTTAACTATCATATTAGACATAAATCTTCACTTTATCTCATATAGAACCAGTGAGTGGATGAAAGAGGAGACTGTATAAAAGGTGAACACTTTTAAAACTGAAAGGAAGTACAGATAAAAGTCTTACTCTTTTAGATAATATGAGATCTAATATATGTTATATTATGAGATATATTTGTATTTTAAAATTATGTTATAGTCTGAAGTGAAAAGTTATCCATTTCTTCATGGTCAGCTGTGTTAGACTGGGTTAGAATAAGTGGATTCTATGTAATTAGACAGAAGTGACATTTTGTGAATGATATTGAATATGATAAGACAAAAGTACACAATGCTTTCCTCTCCTCATCTAAACCACCCCAAGGAACCACCCCTGGAGAATGTATTAGATAAGTATATATTAGATGACCTAAGAATAAAAAATATGTATATATTGGTATCATTAAAGATAAATGTATTCACTTCCAGACAAAGCAAAATAAAACATTATTTCTACTGATTCCATTCATCATGATAAATAGTTCCATTAGCTTTCAAAATATGTATAAGATACCAAATGATACCTATGTCAAAATACTGTAATACTGTTGGTACTGGGGGCTCGATTGATTTTATTGCTTTAAATATAAAAATAAACATATAAATCCAAGCTTTGCACACCATGTATAATCCATAAAGGCAGTTTGGATTTTACTTTTTAAAATCTTATTATTTTTACATCAAGAAAAATTAAAGTGTAGGAAGGAGCTTTAAATCACCTTCAGCTATCTTCTTCTAAGGCAAAGCATGAAAGAATCGAAACTCCAAGGTGTTTGATGGCATGTTATACAATAGCATAGTTGCCACCATCACTATTCCTAATTATTCTTGACATTTGGTCCATTGTAACATGAAACTCCTCAGAGGATAGAAATAATCAGCTGAAAGTGAGTACTAGCTAATTATCTACATTGTACAAAAGGTTATGGTATTGTAGATGAAACATCAATTATGAAAATTGGTGATAAACCCTGATAGTAGAAATATATCTTGGAAATGATTCTAAGTCACAAGTTTAGAAATGTCATAATTTCTTCCTACTCCTGCATAAACCAATAAAGTCTCATTTATAACAAGAAATACATGCAAAAGTAGTTTAAGTGTATTATATCATAGGGAACTAGTTTATAAAATACAATCACCTTTTCAGCCTGAACATATAGTGTTTTTTAAATTTAATTATTTATGTGGGATAGTTATATGTGTATATACATGCATGTCCTGTCTACATTGAAAAGTAATTATAATTGTTAGTTAAATTTTGCTTACATTAAACACAAAAAACTTTGGTTAACTTTAAAACATAATTTTATAAACACAGTTGTAAATTTTGTATGTTATTATTAACCCAGGATTTGGATCATATTATGCTTTTGGATTTGAACATGGGTTTCTATAAAGTCATTTGCATTGGAACTTTATTAAACCACCATTAGGCAAAGGTTAACTGATGAAAATAATTAGCTTACCTATAATACTGGTAATGAAGTTGGTGTTTCTACATAATCTTACAACAATGGATAGGAAAACAAAGATTATTTTTGTTTCCTAGAACTTTTATATATATTTTGCAACTTTTAACATCAACATTTTGTTTTTCTTAAAATATCCTCTCTAATTCTTTGAATTTACAGATTATGTTTGCAAATGCAACAAAATGACTGGTTTTTGAAGAATGCTCTACATGAAAGAGAATGTAAATGTTTCAACTGGAACAGTCCCATTAAGTGACTGTACCTACAAGTGGAAAAATAATAACAAGCAGGTGTGGTCAGACTGCCAGTCACAGTCTGTTCTCTGGACCTCCAGGTAAGTGAGAGCAGCTCAACCAGATGGTGTACTGCTTATTAGGGAGCATATACCCTTTGGGGTGTCTTGAGCCCTCTCAGTGACTATGGGAAAGCTACAAGGATTTAGTGGGGACAGGGGTACTAACTTAAAAGATGCTCTGTACAATGACAGTTTGCTCCACACTAAGTAACCACATACCAGGCTAGTGTGTGCTCAAAATGAAATTTGATGTGCAATTAATCTCTCCTTATCCAAGGTTTTACTTTTCATGGTTTTAGCTGCCCACAGTAAACCAAGTACAAAAATATTAAATGGAGAATTCTAGAAATAAGTATTTGATGAGTTTGAACTATGCACCCTTTGGAGAAGGTGGTAAAATCTTGCCCCCTCCCAATCCATCCAGATTTGTGCTGCCTGGGACAGGAATCATTCCTTTGTCCAGCCTTTTCACACTGGATACGCAACCCACCATTAGTCATGAAGTAGCCTTCATGGTTATCAAATTGTGACACTGTCACAGTGTCACAGTGCTTGTTTGTGTTCAAGTCACCCTTATTTTATTCAATAATGTCCCCAATGCTCAAGACTAGCGACGCTGACAATTTGAATATGTCAAAGAGAAGCTGTAAAGTTCTTCCTTTAAGTGGAATGATAAAAGTTCTCAATAAGAAAAGAAAATCATGTGCTGAGGTTGCTAAGATAAAATCTTCTGTCCAAGAAATTGTGAAGAATAAAGAAATTCATTCTGCCCTGGTTGGTGTAGCTCAGTGGATTGAGTGCAGGCCTGCGAGCTAGAGGATCGCGGTTCAATACCCAGTCAGGGCACATGCCTGGGTTGCAGGCCAGTTCCCAGCAGGGGACATACAAGAGGCAACCACACATTGATGTTTCTCTCCCTCTCTCCTTCCCTTCTCCTCTAAAGATAAATAAATAAAATATTTAATAAAAAAGAAATTCATTCTAGTTTTGCTGTTGTATTTCAAACTGCAGAAGTTATGGCCACAGTGCAGGAGAGTGCTTAGTTGCGGGTGGAAAATGTGTTCCGGCTGAGTAACACTTTATGCCAGAGAGCACTGAGCCTGCACAAAGACCTCAGTTAGGGTTTCCCTGAAATGAGTGACACCCAGCCATTTACACTGCAAGTAAGGAATGCTTGCACAGATTGAAGAATATTTTTGCACTGAAAAATCTATAAAAATTACTGGGCAGGCTGCATATGCCAATGAAGAAGCCACTGCCACAGAGCAGCAGAGTTGAATAAATTGATTTAGGGGGAAGGCATGTGTGTATGGGAAATGTATATAAATGTATAGGTATGTATAGGAAAAAACAATATATACAAGGTTTGGTTCTATATGTGGGATCCTTGGAATATGTCCTTCTGGATGAGGGCATCTACCGTTCAGAGACAATTGTGATTTCCAATTTCTATTTACGTGTATCTAAAAATACAATAAAATCTTTAAAATATTGATATACAGATTAATATAATTACATGTGAATGATTCATACCATATATAAATATGCATAATATACTTCCATGTATCCTCAAATTTACTGATAGGAGTTTGCAATAAAATAAAATAATGCAAGAAAATAATGTTTGAGGATTCCTGCTTTAGAAAAGCAAATATCTATTAAATTATAGATGATAATGAGCACACTCTCAGCATTATTGTTAGAGCTTAATGGATTTATCAAGACATTTATTTGATTAGCTTCAAGATGAAGGGACAGTAAATTTTGGGGTGAGGTGGCTATTTTCCTGCATTTTTTCCTTTATCCTAGAGTCCAAATTTCTTTGGCTTGACTTTAGAATAGTTGTGTTAGTGAATCTTCAGTCAGAGAAATAGATTCAATATGTATGTGTGTAAAAACACATTCACAGAGAACAGCAGAATTCATTCAGGGATTTGACCTTGTGCAATTCAACCTAGTGCAACCTACTAAGTAGTTTCTTTAAGGTTGTTGTCTGAACATCTGCCGCTAGAGTTTAATGTCTGCAGAGCAAGTGGACACAGTACAACACTACTCCAGGAGTCATTGGGAAGATGAATTGTGGCTCCTCATTTGAGGCTTCCATGATATATAGAATCTATTCTCATCAAGTAGGGCTATAGTCTAAATAAACTTGCGTTGCATGATTTGTAATGGGCCAAAGGCAGGCCTATAAATATGACCTGAGTTGCAAATGGTTATACACTCTTGGGCAAATATATTTTCAATGTTCCAATATACAATTAATATCTATAGAATTGGTTTCTTAGATAGTAAATTAATTTAATGCAATATGTTATTTAGATTCATTTAAAATTTAGTGGCTAAAGTATTATGAGGAATACTTAAGTGATAGAACATGACAAGCAATGCAGTAGTTCTGACTGATGTACTTCTTTGGTGTTTCCAATCTGTATCAGAAGGGCATTAATCAACTTTACTTCACAGCTTGCTATGTCTTGTTGTAATTATAAAATTATTTATTATTATTAATATTTTAGGAATATTAATAATGGTGTTTGCACTCTCATTGACAAACTCTATCTAACACCTAAAATATGAAGCTAAATATATTATTAAATATCTGTATATTTATTATGGTAGAGAGCTCTATTACCAGTTTTACAATTCAGTCAATTTAATTGGTAGTGTGTGTTCCATGCCATCAAGGCTAAAACCCAAACTTGGAATAATAAATAATGACAAGATTTAAGCTGAAATATTTATATATGTAATTTTATTGTGGATTTCAATTACAACTGTAAAAGACTCCCTTGAACTTACTTGTCTTATATATCTTCCCAAACTGCCACACAGTTGTTTACTTGTATGTACTTGCTCTCACCAAACTGCAGGTTATAATAACTGAGGACAGTTTGTGCAGATATACATGTGGGTCTTATGCTTTGTTGCAATTATAAAATTATTTATTATTATTTACAATATTAATAATGTAAAATATAATACAATATTTTGAAAAAAAGGCTCAGACTTCTAGTACCTTACCTAAAACTTAATTCTACAGGTTATCAAACCCTTTATCTTTAAAATAGGAAATCTAAAGGAGATAAATTAAAAGTACATTCCTTTCCACATATTTATGAACTGTGGCTGTACTTAGCTCCAACTTTCCTTCCTCTTCCTTGTTTCCTAAACACATAAGAGACACATGAAAGGAATTTCATATTTTTAAAGGGGAGAAAGAAGCATGGGCAAGGTGGAAGCTTTGCCCAGCGTAAGAAGCGATCATTCTGCAGATCCGCAGTGAGCCTGTTTTAGGCACCTGGATTCTAATAATCTCTTCTAGAAGGCTGTTCTCTTGAGTGTTTGCCATTTTTCTGCTATATTGTCATTTGAGGCTAAAGATGCTGAATAAATCCCTCTTGCATTGTTTAAGTAAGATCTGTAAGGGGAGAGAATAACTTCCTTTGAATTCTTCAGTAAATACTAAATTATGTTGAATTTTTGTCAGATAATGGCTCTTGTTTCTTCCCCAAGACATTTAAGCACAGAATAAACTAGGTTTTCCCAGATAACATAGAAGCCAATTGACCCTCTTAAAGTTTGCTGGACAGGGTTTGTCTGAGCATTTCACTATAGATGGACTCTGAGAAGCAGATTAGCAAGCAAGAGGGATTTACGGATGCAATCTGGAGATGAGCACTAGAAGAACGAAAGGGAGCAAATCAGGATAGAGCAGCTGTGATGCAGACGCAGTGACAACCTCAGATGAACCACAGGGAGATCTGCAGAAGGGATGGACCTTTAGAGTTGTTCTGGTAGGAGCAACGTGGGCATGTGGCAATAGCTGTGCATGAATGTCATTGGCTTCCTATTGCCCTGGAAAGGCCCCCATGACTTTGAGGAAGAGGATTCAGGCATGGCAGTTCTGAAGAAGGATGTTATCTCAGATCTGTCTTCCAGCTACATTCTCACCAGCTGGGGGATTAAGGTCCTCAGTCCCAAAGGGGCGGGACATTGGAAAATATACCACATAACCTTGTCACCTCTGCCTCATGCATTTCCACACCTCCATTACAATATCTATTTTTGTTCCCTCTATTTTGAATCTGAATAAATTGAGCTAGTAAGTCGATTTTATTTAATGTAAACTTTAAAATTAATAAATAATGTTTGATCTACAAAATGTCAGATAATGAACACGATTGTTTTAATGGCAATAAGGAAAATAGAAGCACAAGTGTCCAAAATCAAATCAAATAAAACAAATCAAATTTAAAAAACTGTAAATAATATAACAATATTTAAATGAATGATGAGACTATTATCTAATATTTAAGGTAGGTAATTTACATAGTATTTTTCTCTTTATTGGTTTTCACAGGTAATTTCATTAAAAATGTGATTTGATAGAGCCACACACAGGAATGCTTTTTGACCAGAATGCCTCTACTTAGCATACCCTGGATGTACCAGGATTCATGCCAGAATGGATATATTTCATTAAACAGTCTAGAAACACTTGAAAATAATTGGACAGAGTATTAGAATGAGACCAGGCATGTCCATTCTGAATTACAAGTTAACATTCCATTTTATCTCAATATAATGTTAAATAAAGATCTACGCATGTATAATGGGAAACAATTGATTGTTGCAAAAAAAAGCTAAAACGGAAGCCTTTCTGTAAAAGACTTTTTAAAATATTTGGAAAACTGCCTGTAAAAATGTCAATAAAGGTTAAACTTAGTGGAAATACAGTTTTGGTAGTGTTTTTACAATAAATGTTGCATTAAAATTACTCTATATGTATAAAAATCATACAGGCACTTAGCCCCATTACAGAATTTATCAAATCATAGCACAATTGGTTCCTTGTAGATACCTGTTCACAAAGCTGCATATTCATTGATGGAAGGAATAATGTCTTTATAAATGTGAGACAAAATTAATCTTGTAGCAATTGTTTGGTAGTATTCAGAGTGCTGATGTTTAAGTAATTCCTGGTAAATAAGAACAGCCTTGGTTAAATATATATATATCTGGCTGGTGTGGCTCAGCATGTTGAGTGCTGCTGGCCTGCAAACCAAAGTGTTGCTGGTTTGATTCCCAGTGAGAGCGCATGCCTGGGTTGCAGACCAGGTCCCCAGATAGGGGTTCACAAGAGGCAAGCACACATTGATGTTTGTCTTGCATTTTTTCTCCCTCCTTTCCCCTCTCTCTAAAAGTAAATATATAAAATATTATAAAAATAAATATATATATTTTTTTTGTAGAAGAAGTTGTTCTAGGATTATTTTTTCTTTCACTAGATTTTGAACTCCTTGAGGACAGGGGCCATGTGGGATTTGGCTGGGTAGCTGCTGTACCCAGCACAGGCCCTGGCACACTCTGGGCACCTAGCCATTGTCCATGAAAATATCAGTGAAGTCACAAACGCACTTTCTACTGTCTGGATAGAGAAGCAAGATTTCCCATGCTAGTTAAGAGGTCAGCACAGAGTTTATCAGCTGCTGTCCAACCAAGAATACTTCAGAACATAGTGTCCCACATGCATGTACCCTTATCCTTCCTAATAGTATAATGACAAAACAATGCTGGTATTTTCAATAGTCATATAAATATCATAGAAACTTTAAATTTTATCTGAAGTAGTGAATTATAGCAGCTTTAAATCTCATCCATAGTAGCAAATATGTATATATACTTGTATATATATACTTGTGTGTGTATATATATATTGTGTATATATACCTGTGTGTATATATACTTATGTGTATATATATATTTCCATCTATCTTGTGTGTATGTATATGTATATATGTATATATATACATATATGTGTATATATGTATACACACATATATATATACATATATATGTGTGACGTTGATAGCTAGAAATAATTTAAAACTCCTAAGAAAATAATTCATTCTTGCCCACAAGGAGTCCCTTGGTTACATCTTCTCCAGTAAGGAGGTAAAATTTTTCTTTAGCATTCTTTTAAAATAATTAGCTAAGATAAATTCAATTTTGATTGTAATAGTATAACCACTTCAGACTAGATAATATACAATTTGTAAAACCAATGCTAAAACCATATTTTTCAAGGAAAACCTATTTCAGAAGAATTAAAAATAAAATATTCAATATAATACAATAAAAAGGCTAAATTAGGTTTTAAAAGTATGTTTTTGGATGACCAAGACACCAATCAAGATGTACCACCTGTTCTTGACTTCAAATGTTTCTTCAGTTTTCATTCAAGTCAATCTTCATGCCCCATAGTTAACACTGTTGTGATTTCTATGAATGATTGATTTTTAACTCAATTTGCCTTTCTCTTTTTAATTTAGAAACACTGAAACCATAACATCAGCATAAGTTAATTTCATAGGAATTAATATAAACAAAAGGAAATTGTATGTCATGGTAGATTTTTTTCTGTGTAGGGTAAATGTGTGCAAAAAAGGCATCGCTATTTTTTGTAAATTTTAAATAAAATATTATAACAAATCACTGTCTAAATTTTTTACTCAAGGATTAGGTTTAATTTTTCAATCATTTTATAATTTTTGAATGGCTTATATTATTTTATAGGTTTAAAATGTTTTATATGGTCTTATAAAATAAATGCACAGTTTTTAGAAGCAAAATTGGATACATTAATTTAATGAAGTGATTCAGGGTAGGATGATTCATAAGTTAAGACTATATAGTGGTGAACTAGGCATACATAAGTAGAAAAATACCAGAGTTAATAATAGAACCTCTTTATGTCACAACCACAATGCATTAATAACTACAGTGCCAGTGGAAAGAGGAAAGCAGTGGAAACTTTCTTATGAAGAGCCATTTATTTTTGCAGTTATTAGGGGATTATTTTGATATGTTTTGCTAGTTATGCCACTGGCTAAAGCATTTTATTAGCTCCCATATCAATCATGTAAGATGTTGCTTTTAGTATTTTTCCAAAATGGAAAGTGCTGAAGTCAGAAGACCTGAGTTTTCATATTGACACTACCATTTGCTAAATGTGTAATCTCTTTTTGTTCAGAGTCCTTATCTTAAAATGAGGATAATAATTGTATCCACCTCCAAGGATTTTTTTGAGCATTAAATGAGATAAATAATGGATGTAAAGCTATTATCACTGTGCCTAGCACTAGACAGGACCTCAATAAATGTCTGTGCTTTTTTGTTGCTGTTGTCATTGCTATAAGGCATGCAATAAAAAATAAAAGAAAGATTGTACATGGAGGAATTTATCTTAATGCTTAATCATTAAAAAAATGTATCCCTTCTTTCAGAGAGCATTGTTGAGAACACACTGTATGAAGCGCTGCGTTAATGGAGTGCCGGAATGGACGCTCTATTGTCTCTATTCTGGAAAAGTGCCCGGTCTTGTGGGAGACGCTGGCATGTACAGTGTTATTACAACATAATAAGACAAATGCTATAATAATGACATAGACCAAGTTCTATGTACGCACCCCACTAGATAACTGGCCTTGACTTATGAGAAAAGATACATAGATGAATTTATATTTTTATTTTTTATTTAATCTTTATTGTATTTTTCCATTACCATTTAGTCCCTTTATAGCACCCTTCTCCTAGCATCCATCCCCTAACCTACCCCCAACAAGCTGTCTTATGTCTTAAAAGTTGGCAAATAAATTTCCAAATATAAGGAGAGAAAGGAAGAAGGCAGGAGGAGGGTATTCCTGGCACAAGATGTAGCCTAGACAAAAACAAGGAGATATGAGTGGGCCTGGACCATCTACTGAATGGCAAGGGCCATGTGGGGAACATGCAGGAAATTAAAGAGAGCTGGGGAAGTAATTTTTTATCCTATTATGAAGGGTTTTGAGTGTAAAATTCATACTGTTGTCTCCTTTGTTATTGTTGATACCACAGGTATCTCTCCTTATATCCTGACTTCATGGATACATACATACTTTTTTAATTTATGAGAATCTAGAATTACTTTACTCAAACAGAAGAATGGACATTGAATACAAGGGGATGAGATATTCATTTAACATTTGACAGTTTTTGATTGCACTTCTCAAACTGATTAATTTTGGTACAATTACACTTGACAATTTTAATAATCAATTAAGGACAACAAATCACATATTGAAAGCAGCTGGGACTTCACCAGTCTTTTTTAAAATCTAATTTTTACCTGCATAATTAAGCCATTACTCACTGCATTTTGAAAAACACTCATCTATGGCAAAAATGATTTGTTCAGTGCAGTTTAATATTTTCAAAAAGTTCCCAGTTGACTCTACTGTCTCAAAGAGAAATACTTGCTTCTTCACAGCATCAAGGTGCACGTAAACCATTCTTGCATATCATTCATGGTGTTCTATGACACATCATAGTAATATGTTGTAATTGAGAGGAGCCCATGAAACTCCCAAGTATTATCAATGCATTTACACAACCTGCTAGGTACTAAGCAGCAAGAATATTTCCTTGGCAACGCTTTGGCACACTTTTCGCGTTTGATCCATACTAGTCATAGTTGATTTGACTGAGCGGATTGGAGGAGGGCCTAGAATACTTTTACATTTAAAGAGGATAGCATTCAGGCAGTTCCGAGGTTTATTTTTTAACTTTATTTTTATTGTCGACACTATTATAAATGCCCCTGCCCACCCACCTTTGCCCACCTCCACCCAGCTCCTGCCCCACTTCCCTCTGGCCATCACCACACTGTTGTGGGTCTGTGGGCCATGCCTACATGTTCTTTGGCTGCTCCCTTTGCCTCCTGTCATCCAGCGTTTCCTCCCCCATCCCTCTAACAGTGCTCGGTCCATTTCATGTGTCCATACCTCTATCTGCATTCTGTTCACCAGTTTATTTTGTTCAGTAGATCCCACATATAACTGAGATCATATAGTGTTTGTCTTTCTATGATGAGGTTATTTCACTTAGCATAATAATCACCAGGTCCATGCATGCTGTCACAAAGGGTAAGAGCTCCTTCTTTTTTATGGCCACAAATTATTCCATTGTGTAGAACTCATACCCACCCTTTTTTAGAGTAACTTACATAAATAATGAATACTACAGACAGTGTGTAAATGTAATTCTTATAAACAATGTGTAGAGAGAAAAAGTTTGAGAGTCCCTAGCATGGAGTGTAAACTGAAGTTCTGGTGTTAGTTTCACAACGCACCAGAATAAGGCATCAGGGAACCCAAATAAGTGAAAAACTCCATGCTTACTTAATTTAGAAAAAATCATATGTGGCAATTATTGTTTAAAATTAATATTAAAAAATCTGAGTATCTAATATTTTGAAGAAGTTTTGTCTTTTGTTTTTCCATCAGATTTTCTTCTGTAATGTCAGTTAAATTAACTACTAAAACCTCTAAAAATTTGGGCATTTGGAGACTAAGATGACTACCTATCTATATTGTCTCTAGGAAGGGAATTCAAATTGAAAAGAAGCAGAACACATATTTAAGAATATGCAACAATACTTCAGACATTTTGTCCTCAAAATTTTAATTAAAATCAATTAATTCAATTCAATTTTAATTAATTAATTAAATTTTAATTTAATTAATTCAATTTTAAATGTTGCAATATTACATTTTTGTTCTGCATGTAAAAAATGATAGTGTAAACATCTAAGAATAGATAAGTGATACAGTGATTAGCATCTGTAAAATCAATTTTAATGAAGACCCAAATAGATATTCTGGATTTCTTAGTAATAAGGTGTCTTACGTTGTACCAGAATGATTAGTAAAAGTATTATGCAGCTCAGATGTGTAAAATATCATCCTCATACCCTACACATGTATACACTTTGGAAAATTTAGTTCCATGTAGGTTCATAAAATCAAGTTTTTTTAAAGATTACATATTGTTTTCTCAATCACTTATAAATCTATTTCAGTCTTCTTTTCCCCTCCATGGGCAAGATGCCTGAAACGTGAATAGCTTGTGAGGTGCCCATGAATGTGTGGGCCCTTCTTCCTCTAATGCCTGAAGGATGAGGCCCATTGAATCTCTTCTTTACACCCAAAAGAAGAAAAAAAATAATTCAATGTACTGTACCTCCTTAGTAGATGTTGCTCTTTGTTAAGATCATCAGAACTTTTATAACTATAGAAACATATTGATTCATCAGTTAAGTAGGTTTCTTTAAATTTTAGTTTATTATAAACTTAAAAATAAAATCATACAGTTTAGAAGTTGGAAAAGTTTTGTAGGCGAATTAGCAATATATGAGCTTAAGATCCTGGGAAACTCAAACTGATCTTGAGATGGCATTTAAAGTTTTCACAAAGTTCTATTAATCCTTCTCCAAAATACTCCATATGGTCTAATTAGTTTCATTTTAAGTTATGTATTGAATTCTAGCAACAGTTGTGTACATATGCAGATATTTTTTACTAAGACCCTTCCTTAGTTCAAATATTGAACATATTAATTAAAACAATCACATACATATCCACCTATATCCATGATGTATGACATTTGTAACATTAAAATTAAAAGTTAACTATATACCTGGCTTTTTGCACTTAATGGAATCCAACAATGGGCTTTGTTTTAAGTGTGAATGTCGTAATTATTTAAAGTTCTGTACCTCTGGCATTTACTACAGGAACACATGCCCTTCATGGTGCTAGTGTTTTCTGTGAGTGGTGTGTGCGTGTACTCATTGATGAAGCTTTGGTGGCACTTGAGCACCTAATAGAGGTTTGGGGTACAGAGACTATGAAGTGGTTTAATGAGTCATGAGATTTTTAAAAATAACATGAATGCCAGGCTTTATAACTGTGAAGTGATTTGCACTCTTGTTTTCAGATAAGAGAACTTGAACCCTAGAGCGGTCAAAGAAATCATGAATGACTACTTCAGAGAGTGAATAGACAGTTAAGTATATATCCCAGCATACCATTTACATGCAAATGTTTTTAAAATAAGGGGATTTGATAGGCTAGGACACACAAAAATGTCCTTTTGTTCAGTGAATCATTATCAAAAAGAGATAAGCTAAATCATAATAAATTCTTTCTTGGTGGTAGATACTATTAAGTGACATTTGTTCTGGGCTGGCAAGATCCATTTCTTCTTTTTTTTTTTTTTTACTTTATTTTTATTGGTGACACTACTACAGATGTCCCCATCCTCCCCTTCATTGGTCCACTCCCATCCATCCTTCCCACTGGCATCACCACATTATTGTCTATGTCTATGGGTTATGCATATATGTTTTTTGGCTAATCATTTCAGGTTCATTTCTTATTTGTTGAATTAGTTAATAGAGAACATTTCTTTTTTTGCTAATTATGTGTTGTTTGTCTCATCCAACTCTACACTGAGTTCCTTGAAGAAAGATACAATGGCTTATTAATATTTGTAGTCACATAAAATGCTTCCACAAAATAAGTAATTAATATTTATTTGTTAAAGATATATCTTGATACAATTTGAAAATTCTGAAAGGAATTCATCTACGGTGAAAAACATTAATGAATAATTAGGGTCACTTAGGGGATTTCTTAAGTAATCACTAGATAGTATTAATGGCTCCTAGATAATGACCCCTAGATCTCAGAACACAATTTGTGTTCCCTATGGTGAGTCTTTTTGTTGTACCCTTTGATAATGAGGATCATTTTTAGCGGGGAAAGAATAAGTTGAATCTTTTCACATAGGTAAAATAC
>PVKM010007343.1:0-41736 GCA_004027735.1 Carollia perspicillata | reverse complement strand
TTTTTTCCTTTCTCTGCCTTACAGGATCATAAAAGTGTGCTTAAAATGAATCATTATTTTCTTTGGATAAGCTCATATCTTTTTTATTTCAGATAAAAATATGGATGAATAGGACATTTCCTTACCAAAACTCTACTGAAAATTAAGTTGCAAAAGCAAAACATACCTAACAGAAGATGGGAATCCAGATTATAAAAAGTACTCTTACACATTAAATAACACATTAAATTAAATAACACAGCCCCCAATAAGATACGAACAGACATGTCACTAAGGTAATACATAGAAGATCAACAAGCACGCGAAATGATGCTTAACATTATTCGCCATTAGGGAGATGCAAATGAAAACCACAATTACCTTCAACTACACACCCACCAGAAAGTCTAACATTTAAAAGAATAACAACACCATGTGCTGGTGAGGCATGGAGCGAGGGGAACTCTCATGTAGGGTACACACACACACATCCACTCATCCATGGTACCAATGCAAAATGGTTCAGCTACTTTCAAACTGTTTTGGTAGTTTCTTGAAAAGTTAAACACAGAGTTAATATATGGGCCAGCAATTCCATTCCAAGGTATACTCAAGAGAATGTGAACACATGCCCACACCAAGCCCGGTATGCAGACATGCACATCAGCATTATCCCTAATGGCCAAAGCCGGGGGAGGTGGGGAACCCAACTCTAATGGTGGGAGTGTGTCTGAACAATGGAATACTATCCATGGACGAATCTCAAAACCACCACATTCAGTGAAAGAAGCCAGACACAAAAGACTACATATTATGTAATGCCATTCATTTGAAATTCTAGAAAAGGTAAAACTATATCAACCAAAAGAAAGTCCGTGGTTGCCTGGAAATGAGGTGGGAACCAGGCCTGACTGCAATGGAGCAAGAAGAAACGTTTTAGGGTAATGGAAGTGTGACTGTAGATTTGGCTGCATAACCGTGCACATCCCCCAAAACTCTCTGAACTGAGCACTTACAGTGGGTGCATTTTATTCTTTATAAATTACTGTAAAATAAAACTGAAAAATGCATCACTCTATTTGTATATGGCCCTAACTTGTATATTGTATGTAGAAAAACTGCTTATTTTTCTATGGATCAGTGGTTCCAATAAATATTCTCAAAATTAAAGATACACTCTGAAGACAGAGCAGGGATTTGCCTTTGCTGTTTGGGTTGTGGCTTACTTGGCACGGGAGGGAGAGACCGGTGACTTGTTTGCTGCAAGACAGGCTCCAGCCAGCCGCCCTGCGCTCAGCAGGCAGCTCTCAAAAATACCTGCTGACTGATAGGCCACACCCAGGAGGGAAGCGAGTAGATCTGGTTAAACCTAGTGAGGCGAATTTTCCTGAACACAGCACAAAATAAAATAGGAGTTTAATCCAAAATGTAATATTAATTTGGAATAAAGAATAGCCTGCAATACCTTGTCAGACCTGAAAGTGAAGAAGCCAACACAGACTGCCGAGTCACATCAAAGGACCGAAAAGGCTCCTGCTAAGCACAGATGAGACTGAGCGTCAGCACTAATGACTGGGTCGCTAAAGCACATCGACGACGTTAAAATCCTCCGGTTCAGTTATAAGAAATACTTACTGGTCATCCTGGGAGGTTGGGGCAGTAACTCATTATTCTAAACACGAGTAAGTAAAGGAAAATGAGCATTTAAAAAGAAAGACAAGGAAGCATGCTTTAAGGAATTCTCTGTTTATTACGTAACTACTCTAGCGGTACTTACAAAATATTTTAGAGAGTCACCGTAGTGAATGTTGTTAGAGATGCTAGGATATGCCTATTGGGAAGTGCAAAATAATACTTACGAATAAAGGTCCTGATGCTGTTATTGAAAAGCGGCGAGAAAAGGGAAGGCAAACAAGCGCAGACACAGCCCAAGCAGAAGCATAGCCGTGCCGCCCTGCCAAGGAGAAGCAGCCGGCCGCACCATGCCGTGTGATGTGGTCTCAGTGTTGCAGAAGCAGTGTTGCAGACCTATACCATGCTTTTCTACGCTCGATAAAAATTCTGGGAACACAAACTCTCAGCAGTGGTTATCCCAGAGGAATGGAAATGTGCATCGCAGAAGAGGGAAAATGACTTTCATTTTGTATTTTGTATCATTTTTATAAAAGTTTTAAACCCAAAAATTTTACACAGAAAATTTCATTTATCTAAGAAAAAGATCTAATGTATTATGGAGTGTTTCATTGTCTACTTCATTTAGCCCACACATGTCCCAACTCAACAATGGCATAGCACCCATAATTCACCCATGAAGAAAATGGGAGACAGGAAACTGAACGGGGCTGAGGAGGGTGAGGCTCCTGGTGAGGGAGGGAGACACGGGCGTGCACCTCTCGCTCAGATGCCAGCTGTCCCTGCAGCCAAGGCGGGGCGCCTCAGCCTGGGAGGGCCCAGCTCAATTGTAATCCCTTTTCCTCTCTACTAAGACAGTTTCACAGAAGTAATGAAGATGCAGTCAGAAAAATTCTCAAATGCTAGCAGAACTGAAAACAATGAGGAGTCCATAACAATTACAATGACCTTCCCAAGTACCAGAAGTGCTAGTAATTCTTCCCTCTTTCGCCAGCTTGGCCAGGATCTCTGTATTAGCCAGTGTTATATCCATGCACATATGGTCGTTCACGTGTCTACGTCAGCTGACGGGGACAGCCTGGAACAGCAGATCTTAAAGAGTCAGAGAAGACTGAAGAGTATTGAATTTTTAAGGCACTACAAAATAGAAAAAGTTCTTAATCTGGGAACCATGACCCCACATCTGGATGGGATTTAGAGGTCTACAAATCCCTGAAAAAGCGTTAGAAAAATTGTGTGTGTGTTCACAGGTGCATTTTCTATCAGTTGGCCTATAAGCTTTTATCAGATTCTGAGAAGCATCTAGACCCCTCAGAATCCTGCAGGACCCTACTATAAGGGAATGCACCATTATAACCATCTTAGGCTCTCAAGCCTGTAACTATACAAACACAGTGAGTCGTAGGCAGCTGCTAGTCAAACTCTGCCATGTTAAAGAGCAGAAGAAAAAGTACATAAGGAAGGGAAGACTGGTCCCAGCTGCTTTAAAAGGAACAGAAAGAAGAGCCATTCCTAAACGCTCACCCAGGTAGTGAAAAGCTCTGGGAGCAGGTGTGCAGGAAGCCAAGGGAGTGCCCCGCACCAACATGAACAAGCATGTCTACACAACGTGGAGTGGCACAGGAAGAAGAGGAATGACACGGCTGGCCCACTTCTGTGTGTGTGTGCCCAAGAGAAATGAGGGCTTGTGCCCAGCAAAAGGCACGTAAAGAATGTTCAACACAGTATTATTCCTCATAGCTCCAAACTGTCCATCCATCAGAGAAGGGATAAACCGTGATGTGGTCATAGAATGGAATCCTAAAAGTAGTGAAAAAAAATGAAATGCTGCTAAGTACACCATCGATGAATTACACAGACATTATGTTGAACAGAAGAAACCAGCCATGAAACAATATGTAGTTTTCACGCCTAGCTACCTAACCAAGAGAATTAAAAACACGTGTCCATGAAAGACATGTCCTATACATGAACGTATATAACTTTATTTATTCATAATGGCCAAAAACTTGGAAACAAGCCCATTTCTATCAACTGAGGATAAATAATAATACGGTATCCAACACAATGGAATATAATTCAGCCATAAAAAGTAAAGATGTACTAATTTATGGCACATGGATAAACCTTGAAAACATCATGCTAAGTGACAGCAGCCAGTCACATAAAAGGCTTGTTGTGTGTTTCCATTTATCTGAAATGTCCAGGACAGATAAAGCCACGTGGGTAGAACGTGGACTCGTGGTTGCCAGCAGTAGGAGGAGGAGGGGGACTGGAAGTGCCTGCTAAGGGCGGGGTCACTTTGGGGCGATGAACGAGTTCTGAGATTAAAGAGTGGTGATGGCTGCAAAACTTTTAAACACATTAAAACTCTGCTGAATTATGCACTTTGAAGGGTGAATTTTAAGGTATATAAATTATATTGCAATAAAAACCTTAATTTTAAAAAGAGTATTTACAATGTTTTTCTTCTTCTGATCACCTTATTTTTTATTTTACTTTCCAATTACAACTTACATTCAGTATTATTATGTATTAGTTTCGGGTGGGCAGCACAGTGATTAGACAATCATAGTGTTCTCCCCAGTACTTCCAGCGCCCTGCCGGGCACCATCCACAGTGATTACAATATCACTATGTTTCCTATGCTGCACTTTACATCCTGTGACGATTTTGTAACTGCTGAAATTCACAACAGTGTGACCATGTCAACCCCACAGAACAGTGTCTAGCACCCAGCATGTGCTCAGGGAAGCAATTTCACCCCTCTAGTTGCCTGGATTAAAAACCCCAGAGCCATCTTCGACTTCCATCTCTTGTTATCGCATGTTCAAAATAACAATAAAACCCCTGTGGGCTCTCCTGTGAAAATATATCTACAACCTGGTTTCTTACCAACTCACTGACCTGATCCAAATCACCATAATTTCTCCCCTGGCTACAGCAATAGTGTCTCCCTGGTTCTGCCCCTGGCCCTCTGCCTGCAGATTCTCTACATCCAGGGTGGGGGTGGGGGGCTAAAGGTAAGTTAGGTCCTACCAGCCCCTGTTGAAACCCTCCAACAGCTGGGCTCCTCCCCAGCCCCCTCCTCACCTGCACCCCCAGGCCACTCGCTAGCTCTACCCCACCACCCCTCCTGCTCAGTAGCCCAGGCACTTGTCCAGTACAACCTACTTCAGGGCCTTTGATCTTGGTGTGTCCCTTGCCTTTTCCTTTCCTGCAAGGTTTCAGAGTAGTCAGGTTCTCTCCACTACCTCAGGCCTCTGCTCAAATGTCAGGGAGGCCTTCCCCGGCCCTGTGAACGGGCGGCCCCTTTCCAGTCAGCACTCTGCTGCCCTCCTTCCTTTTCCTTCGTAGCATATCACCATCTGATTAAATGCCTGGCTCTTAGTAGGTGCCCAGCGAAGGTTTCCTGAATGAATAAATACACATGCATGAATAAATGAGTAAGTACATATTTGTTACATTAATTCCTGGATGTTAAATAGAATTCCACAAAGTTTGGTACAATCTGAGTTTTTTGGGTTTTTTTTATCATCAGCATGCATTACTTTGACCATTAACAGGCACAGAACCTGCAATTTAACTGGGTCCTATTTGTAATACACTTAAAAAGTAAAACAAAAACAATAAAGCAAAAGGAAACATGCTCTCTTTTCTTGATTGTCTTACAATTTACATGGCCTTTTTGAGAGCGTGGTTACCATGATCTTTCATAAGAAAAATGTGAGTATGGAGGAAAACACTGTTGCAAGGAAAATGTTATCCATTTATAGTGTCAGAAACTTTCTGTTAAAAGCCAGGCAAATGATGGGAGGTGCCACTTTTTTCAGATAAAATGTTCTGCGAGGGTGAGGAAGATTTCCCAGGTCACAAGGTTATAAATGTTCTCGAGGGTCAAAGAGGCCTATCCCGCCCACAGATCAGCGAGGGCCTTGCGGGAATGGGGCGGGGCTTTGATGTCAGCCAGGAGTGACGAAGAGCAGACCTCTGAGCTCCTTGCCTGCTGTATGAAAACGTGGGAACCTAAAAGAGGCCTGGTGCTCCGGCCCTTTCCTTTTATCCTTGAACAAACACACATAAAGCAGATGTGACTTCACTAAGAGGGAGCCGTTTGGATTGCACTGCTAATGATGACATATTGTGACATATTGTGATGTTCCCACTCTGTGTGACTGGATCCAGGCCGAAGACAAAAGCAACCCTCTGCACCACAGACATCAAAGTTTATTGGAGCTGTATATTCAGGAGACTCGTAACCATCTGGTCAATGGTACCGGATTATTTTTTGACGGCACAGACTTCGATGTGGGACTATCTGCTTGTTGGGGCAATTGCTATGGAGCTGGCTGACTCCCGCTGCTTGAAGAAGTGCCCTGGGACCTCTTCCCAGAACCACAGCCTCCAGGGAGGAGAATTTCCTCAGTGACATCCTCACGGACAAAAGGTACAAAAGTCTGTAGGAACAAACCACAGTCTAACCAGGCAAACACTACAGAGTCATTAGTTTTGGAAGGGGAAAGAAAAAAATCTGGTGGTCATCATGTTGTTTGGTGGAACACTATTACCAAAAAGCATTTAAGTGCCTGTCCCTAACCTGTATGAAGAGAAGTATACCAACATAGTTTCTTACTCAAACCTCAAATTTTTGGCCCGTCACTCAAAACAGAGACTGGCATAGTATCTATGCAACGACTGCCAATGTAATGATGGAAATTAATTTTGAAACATGAAACTCATTCCTCCAAGAAGTCTTCCCTGATTATATCTGCTCACAAAAATCCCCTTCTCAAACCCCTACAATACTTACCACTCTCCAACAATGATTATAAACTGTTTTTGTTGTTCTTTAATTATTTTATGCAGAGCTGCTTACCTTCCCAATTTCTCTCTCAACTGCCTCAAATTTAGAGGGAGTTCAAATTAAATTTCTTTGGGTAACCCAGGAGCTCCTAGCCAGGAGGACAGAGCAGGATTAAATGTGGAACATCTCTCGCCATACACCCCTACGAGCACAAACAGCTCAAAATGTAATATTTCTACACATACGCACACGCACACACGCACACACATGCACATTCTTGTATGGTGTCCATGAGCAGCTTCTTTGAAGAGCCAATAAAATATGCATGTGAATGGAGGGAACCTGGAGAATGAGCCCATTCTAGTTTGCCCCCTGACCCACATTTACTGAGCTTAGAGAAGACAGGGCCAGTGTTTTCTGTGGTATTCAGGAAGCTCTGGCCGTGAGTTTGAATAGGAAATGAGCAGAAACAACCTGACAATTTGCCACTCTGAAACATTTAAACTTCTTTCCTCAGCTGCTGCTGGTCCTATTTAGGAAAGCTGGTCTAGTAACTCCTCTGTGTCAAAACAGCCCGTGGGAGGCCTCCTCCAGAGGCTCCTGCAGTGCCTGGTTTGCTCAGAACATCACAAACCCCATCTGGCAATCCTGTTATCTGTTTTCACTGGAGCACAGCTGGGCCATTTGGAACTAATTTACACAGTGCTCACCTATAAGATCCTCATGAAGATAAATCAGCAAAATTGGGTATTTCAAAACAGTGCATTGTTGTCTACATCTGCCTTTTTCTCCAAAGATCTCAAGTGTTCTCTTATCAGTTATTGTGTGTGTTCTTTTGTTTGGTTTCTTAACTAACTTGAAACTAATTCTCTTGGTACCTACATAAGAATGACTATAAAAGTGAGAAAAGCATACTTTCAACTCCCTTTCAAATTCACAAGAATACTTTTGGTTGTTAAATACCCAAATTA
The DNA here is from genome assembly GCA_004027735.1 of Carollia perspicillata. NCBI lineage: Eukaryota > Metazoa > Chordata > Mammalia > Chiroptera > Phyllostomidae > Carollia > Carollia perspicillata. The sequence continues at coordinate 34,350 of PVKM010007343.1, read as the reverse complement.
CTCAAAACTGCGCAATTGCCCGGGTCAGGGCCAAACTTCCTGAAGAGGTAATCAGTCTTCCAAAGTTTCCCTGCCTGGGTTAAGGACTACTTAGTCCCGTTTCATGTTCCATATTGTTTTACCTGAACCTTCAGCTAGTGCATAAAATGTACGTGTTTAAAATTGCAAAGAAAAATAATTCGTGCAATTTGCTTTTATTTGTTTACTCATTCATTCTTTCATTTTGTTCTCAGTTCTACAATCAACTGTTCCCAGCACAAGACTCTGAAAATATTTTCTACCGCTTAAAGCCTTGCTCCTCACTTAATTGTCAGTACTGCTACCCTTGCAATTCTTGCTTCCTCATTGATGACATCGCCTGTTTTTGAGAATAGCTACCTGCAACAGGTATGCATTACAAGAAACCACAGAAAACCACCACTTTTGTAGATTTAAAAGTCAAATACTGGTAGTTTCATACAGTTCAAACCCACCTTCAGTTTCTCCCTTCTTCATGCCACTCATTCAAATATTGTAAAGTTCTGTCTAATCAGATTCCAGGTTTTTCTAATACGTCTCTTGTTCTGTTTTAGAGCCACCACTCTCCGTTTGCTAAACTTTCACTGAAGCTCATCACTCATCACCTCTCAGCCGGACAACTGTACCGGGGGGTCCTTGCTAGACTCTCCAGAACCCCTCTGTCTCCTCCCAATCCAGTCTCTAGACCACTGGATCCATTTCTTCCAACGCCTCTTCTAATAGAGCTTCTGATTCAAAAATTCTTCTACATCGAACGCAAAGTTGTTTACTTCCTCTTGAGTGTCCACCAGCAAGTCACCTATCCGCATCATTAATTCATTAACCTTTCTCATATTCTCCAACAGATTCTTTGTTCTAGAAAAAAAATTCCCTGCCCCAAACCTATATCATCTTTTCCTTCCTAAGAGACTTAAGGGTGTTATTCTATCCCCTGAACAATTCAGTCTTTTGAATTGGAAAACAATGAAATACTGATATTTTTCACTACATTCACCACCTGCCCTTAATCCCATGAGAAGAAAGAAAGGCCCTTGTTTTCAAATACGTTGTCAGGAGTGTAACACTCCAGATCTGAGATCACAACTGAATATTGTGTTTGTTTCACATCTACAAGCCTACAGATCCCGCTTAATGCAAAAGTTACTTGTCCGCTAGCTTCTTATGTTATCAATTTCCATAAATGTCATAAAAATAGGAATAAATACCAAAAAAAAACAATTTTCTTTGTTATGTATAACAGATGTCCTCTAATAGATTCCCTGACTCAATTAGTAACTTTAAACACTATGAATCCTTTGAAAGTGAAGAATGTGTGCACAATTTACTAATCACAGAGAGCCTTTTCCCCCAGCACTGTTAGAAAAACCTTCACATCTGCTAATTAATATTTGCTGAGTGGCCAACGAGTATAAAGCATGGAGCCAGAACTGAAAAAAAACCTCACAAGACAAAGGGCAACAGTCTTCAGTAAACCATTAGGAGAACAAACAAACAAACAAACAATTTAGGTCCTTCTAGAGAACCAGGAGAAAAACAGGAAGACCTATTCCTAACTCCCATCATGAACATAAATGTAACTTTACATAAAGTGGCACATTCCAGTCCAAACTAAAAGAACTTTTTCTCAATTTGTAAATTATTCACCATGATATTGAGCTTCAGATCACTGATTTAGATTTCCAAGTTCAATACCCACTAAATTCTTGATTTCCACTTTGCAACATGGGCAGACGGCTACCATGGCCATAGACTCCGACAGCCCAGCCCTCCCATAAAGTTCATTGTTCCATGTCGTCATAGTTGCCTCAACATCAGACATCTCTCTGACAGCACCCCACACTCATCCCTGCCCTACTCATTTCCTTATAAACAGTAACTTATCAGACCCCTCTCTTCTGGTAACAGCTGAGGTAAACCAGAGATTAAAACCTCATCTGAAAATTACCAGCTCTGGGCTATGCAAGGCCAAGGAGATGGCCTTTGTTCAAGAGGTCTGCCCCTGCAGAGGTCCTCCACCCTTAATGGTGACTGATTCATGGGGTGACCATGCCCTTTATTTCCAAATCAGGACATCTCTAAAAGTTAAAAGAACCACTGTAGTTACACTGGCAATAAGCGAAAGCCAGATTGTTCCCGGAAAATTGGAACATATGATTACACCCCATTAGCTCAAACAGATCCTCTCTTGGTATACGAGACTTAGGAAGAAAGCCAATAAAAACACACAGAATGAACCCAGCGGAAAAAAATCCTAAGACAGAAGAAAAGGAAGTGGGTACTATGAGCGAACAGAAGGGGTGAGATAAAGTGGAATGGAGAGAAGCTCTCCCGTGGCGTTAGGACAAGTAGCTAACGTTTCCGACACTATGCCAACATCTTTAGGTATCTTGTTGCACTTAATCTCCAAAGCAATTCTATGCGGTAGCTACAATTACTCCTCCAACACACATACACAACACCTCGCAAATAGCCATAAACTAAATGAGGACATCTGCCCAGGATCATGCAGCTAGTTAACATCGCCCCAGCGGTGAAAACGGCTGAGCCACCATAATGGCCAAAACAACAGGACAATACGTTCCCAAGCAGGAGTGCCCATTCCACAGAGTGCCCAGCGTAGTGGGGTGTGGAAGAACATGCTAAAAACTAAGTTACACTTACTTTTAACTTCCATTACAAATTTGGTCTTTCGTACATATTTAATAATGTATAGAATTCAGAATTATATTGGGTGCCCCAAAAAGGCCATATGGTTTTCTTCCATACGTAAAATAAAAGACCCATTTTTCATTTTCACCAATAACTTTATTGATTTAGATATTTTGAGGATGTCGGCTATCTCCCACACGGTATAATGTTAATTGTTCTCAATTAATGTCTCGATATGATCACTATTAACTTCAACTGGTCTACACAACCATGAAGCATCGTCCAGCCAGAAATCTCCAGCATGAAATTTCTCAAACCACTTGGACACATTCGGTCAGTCACAGTACCTTCTCCATACACTGCACAAATATTTTTTTTTTGCATTTCAGTTGCACTTTTACCTTTCTTGAAATAAGAAAGCATAATATGCCAAAAAATGTTGCATACTTTCTTCCATCTTCAATATTAAAATGGTTACCCAAAAATTCACCAATGCCAATTAAGTTTTTTTTAAAATACATGCTAATATGAAAGCTGTCACAATACAGTCTAACAAAATTGTTTCAAATAAAGTTAAAGACAACTGAGTACCACTAGAGCCATCTTACAGAGAAGACCAGATGAACTTTTGGGCCAACCCATTAGTAATACATATGTATAATTTCTAAGTAAATGTATATCTCCTACGCCTACTTTTTTTTCTGATGGGGCATATAATCAAATCAGTTGCAAGACCATCGCCCTCCGTTCGGAGTGATGCACGTACACTCTGAGGGAGAGTTCCTGCAACCGCAGTGGCAGCGCTGGACCAACCTCAGATGGCTAGAGCCAGTGCTGCAGCCAGAGTGTGCTGGGGGCCGAGCTTCGTTCAAGTCCTCCCTCACTTCTCTGTGTCCCAACAATAAACTCGCATCAACTCAAATCAACCATGCTTGAAATGTCAAAAGTGTCATCTTCTACTAGAAGTTTTAGAGATCTTAGCCCAACACTATAGATAAACATGATTTTAAACCCAGACATAAAACCATTTTTACCACAAGTAGACTCTCACGGAATTGTAGAGCAATGTATTTGTAGTCTCGCTAAATTAATTAAACAAGGTGTCATTAGTCTGGGGTGCCCCTAAAGCCTCAGGAGCCTAGAGCCAATCAAATAATGGCTTTGCTTCAATGCCGTCTCCATAAGAACTTTGCTTTTAGCTTCTGCCATTGGAACATGCCAAACCACTTTCAGTTTGGTGCTGCCTGATTCAAAATGATGTTTGCTCTTTGAAGTGTTAATGTCTTCATTTTAATAGTCTTGAGAGGCAGAGTGCATATGCAGAATTAATCGTTAAGTTTCATGAGTAAACAATCTCTTTTAAATCTTTTAAATACTGCATTTTAGACATCTTCACAACTCATCTTAATTTCAACAGCCCTCTGTTCATGATGAAGCTCTTCTTGTCTATTCATGCTAAATTTCAGAATGTCTATTTATGCAGAATGTTTAAGGCTGTTTCTCCTATTACATCCTCTGTTGAGATGATGACTACAGGTGCTCCTCACCTTATGATGGAGTTACATTCAGAGAAACACACCCTCCATTGAAACTATTGTAGGTTGAAAACACATTTAAAATTACACTGTGGACCTGGCTGGTGTGGCTTAGTGGATTGAGCCTTGGCCTGTGAACTAAAAGGTCACTGGTTCAAATTCCAGTCAGGGAACATGCCTGGATTGTAGGCCAGGTCCCCATCAATGTTTCTCTCCCTCTTTTTCTCTCTGCCTTCCCCTCCCTATATAAGTAAAGAAATAAAATCTTTAAAAAAATAAAATTACACTGTGGAATATCAGTTATTCACCCTCCTGATCCTGTGGCTGACTGGCAGCTGGGGCTGCCTGATACCTCCTGGTATCATGAGAGCGTCATAGCAAACATCGCTAGCCCGGGGAAAAACCAAAACTCAAAATTCAAAGCACGGTTTCTGCTGAATATGTATAGCTTTTGCACCATCCTAAAGTCAAAACATCATAAGTCAAACCACCACAAGTCAGGGACCATCTGTAGGTACTTTTCATATAAACATAACTTTTTGATTACACGAGAACATTTGACTCAAGTGTGATTCTTCCTCTGACCATCTGATCCAAACTATATCTGTTTAATTTCATTGTACTGTCATAAAGGGCCCCATGTTGTGGCCATTCTTTAGGCAGAGTCCTTAGAAATATACCTCTTTGGGATGTGGAAGACAGGCTAGTGAGGGTAGGAGGTGTCTGCTATGACTCCCCTACCTGAGAGCTAGTAGAACTTCAAAGACAGTTCTAGAAGTGTTCAAAAGAGCCCTGACTGGAATGGCTCGGTGGGCATCCTCCCTTAAACCGAAGGGCTGCCGGTTCCATTCCCAGTCTTGGCACATGCCAGGTTGTGGGCCAGGTCCCCAGCTGGAGATGTGCGAGAGGCAACCAATCAATGTTTCTCTCCCTCTCCGTCACACACCTTTCATTCTCTCTCTCTATAAATAAATAGATCTTTAGAAGTGTTCAGAATAATTATTTGTGCATTAATTAGAATTCTAAATGACAATTATTGTAACCACAATTTGATCCTGAAGAAAACTGCCCAAATGAGTAGTCTACCTCTCCTCCTGCCCCCTCTCCCCCCACCTGGCTCTCTCTTCCACCTTCTCACCCTCTCGTCCCTCCTGTGTCACTGTTCCCCATCCCCCACACCCAGTCTTCTTTCTTCCTTAACGAGACATAGCACATAGAAGCGTATTTAACTACTCATTTAACAGACACTGTCTCCTCATTGTGAAAAGATTAGTTGAACATAAAAATATAGAAATAACCAAATATTACCTCATCCATAACAGATGATTGTTAATGTTAGTTTCTTACCCTCTTTGCATGTTTGTTGATTGTGTCTGCAGGGCAATTGGTCACTTTTGTTGAATCAATGACTCTTGGTGAGGAACAAAAGGATTCCCTTCCTTAACACTAGCTTTTCCCTATAAACGTAGTCCTTCTTGCCATAATGGATCTGAAATATTTCAACTTCATAATGTTTCTATTAAGATACAAATCCAGGGTATAAAGTCTCTTATCAGGAAAAAAAAGATGCCCAAGCCTTCACAGGTATCACAAGGGAGCTGATCCAGCAGCCTGACTATCCTACTTAGTTTCAATATCCACTGTGGGTGTTTCACCTGCTGCAACCGACATGCGACATGCCGATCCCCAACAGTCTAGAGCTCCTGCCTTTGAACTGGTACATGGATGGGAAGAGAGATTTTCTGTATTCCCCTCAGCTCAGATGAAATTAGGCAGCATTTTACTTTAAACTGTCTTATTAAATGCCAAGGGGAATAGCAAAGGAAACATTTACAAAACCTAAGGTTTTTCAAACAACAGGTTATTCACGGCGCATGAACCACAGGCATCCCTGCACACACAGTATCCTCCAGGGCTGAGCTCAAGGCCAAACCTAAACAACCTCTGGGCAGAGCAGGCCATCTGCACCCCGTGGGCAGAATCTGCACTGTTTACAATACGGTCTTCACATTCCTGTGTCAGGTCGTGGCACTGCACATGTTGAATGCATACAATGTTATCAATAAAGCTGGGAAATTTTTTTTTAAATTTTAAGTACCTAAAATATAAAAAGTGTTCAATAAGTACTTTAGAAATAAATGAAAGATGCATATAACTTCTCACCATTCTGGAGAAACTCCCTCCCCCAAAAGTAGATGATGGGCCATTGTAGGAACACACAGAAAGAATTTCCTTCTCTTAGTAACAAGACAGCTGTTCTTTCTACAAGCTCCTACAGGAGAACAGTGTCGCATTTGAGAATGAATTCAAATGAGTTTTTTCCCTTTGTCCATGTAAATCAAACCACAGTAGCAAGCCCAGGTACCACCTAAAAGGCATCGCTCATTTCATCACAGCACAGCTTGTGCGCACAGGGACAGAAAGAGTGGTTTGTATGCTTTGCCTGCCCTTCGCAGCTGCTATTTAAATTGTGAGGCGTCATTCAGTTGTAAATTATACCTTATCTAAGGAAATCACACTAGCCTTGCAAACACCAAGCAAATCCACAGAAATTAAATACAAAATTACTAATACTATGAGCTGGCACACACAAACTACCTAGGGAAAGACGAGAAAGAGTCCTTCGAAGACTGAAGATCAGTCAGAGGTGGTGGAGCGGGACGGAAGGACCACGCACTGAGACCCTGAAACTGCAGTGGGTCGGCAAGCCCGGGAACGCGCGTCTTCCCTACAGCTGCCGGTGCCTAGTGTTAACTCTGCCACTAGGCCTGAGCAAAGTCCGACCTAGAGAACGACACAGCAACACGGAGGTCACCAAAATCAAATACGACTGCACTGCAATGATAAAGATGAAGTTAAAACAAGTCTCAGCATGTCGAGAAAGAAAGGAAGGAAAGAAGGAAAATTTAACTCTATCTTAATATTCATGTCTCTGATTCTTAATAATCTAGGGAATGGTGGTTAGAAAACAAACAACTGCTAGTGATCCTACTTTGCACCAGTAGATGTGCCAGGTACTTCACACAAAATGTTTTATTTAATTTTGAAATAACGCCAAGATGTCCATAACACCGTCACTGTGTTACTGCCTGTGGTTAACAAGTTATAAATAAAGGAAAGGAGAGCAAAGGGAATTAGACATTGAGCTTAATAAACTGGGGGCCGGAGCCTGTTTGCTTCACCAGGAAGCTACAGCTTCACACCCCAGAGGACCACAGCAGTGCTCAGCCAAGGGGACGAACACCCCTCCCTTCTCCCCTCCAGTACCAGATTGCTGGGAGGTGCAGGAGGTGCTGGGGGCCCATAGAAGCCTGTCAGTCTAACTAGGGGCTGTGAACCTATCCAAAGCCTGTGAAAACTTGGGAAGTTCACTGTCCAATTTAAAAAAACACCTCGTCCATCCCAAACTCAAGATCCTGGTTGTAACCCCAGAGGAACAAAGAATCTCTCTCTCTCAGCAGCACTTGCTCCATGCATTCACGCGTTCTCTCTGGAAGGGAAGCAGCTACCAGGGCCCTCAGCCAACTGCATGGGCTCCAGAGGACTAAGCTTTAATGTGAAACAGAAACTCTGCACTGGCTTTTGCTTTGGCCTTGCGTTGCAGCTTCTATTTCTACCCAAATAAACCATGCCACACCATAACCTCCTGTGTGCAGGTCCTTGGAACGCTTCCCATGTCACCCCGTGGAAGAGCCTGATTGCCACCCACAACGATTTCACAGTGTGGACACACAGAGGGAGTGGGATTAAGGAACCTCAAAATCACATACACATGAAGTGGCAGAGCCAGGGTCAAAACCCAAATCAGTCTGACTCCATTACACCCAGTGCTGGAAAGAGAAGCTCCCAGCCCAGAACCAAGTGGCAAAACTTGGGTTCCAAGAGAGAAGTAAGCCCTAATGCCCTAAGGGATTCACTGTACAATAAATTAACTTTAGTCTTACCCATGTAGCATAGCCTGGTTATACCCCATCCTTCAAAGAACTGAAGACAGTTACTCACATTACTGTCTATGTTCTGTGGCAGATGAGGGATCCTGGTGAGAAAGGCTGGAATGGAACATCTGAGGGTTTCCTCATAATAGTGTAAAAAACACCTGCTCTGTAAGACCCAGCAATGCTGCTCCTAGGAACATACCCTGGCAGGAAAGTACCAAGAGCCTTTGGTAACCTGGTGAAGCCCTTGGACCATTTCTCAGAATGCTGGCTTATTGTCAGCATTCATAATTGAAGGCAGCAAACCAGCAAAACTCATGAAACCAAGATAACACGATGAAAGGTGCAACGTTTCCCCCACCCAAGTTCACGGACCCAGAAAACAATCAGACATGTACGTGTAATTTAGAGATACATAAGAATGAATATGTGATAAGTAACAAAGCTAAAGAAAAGAAATGGAATGATTAACATAAAGGTGTGGATAGTAGTAACCTTGGTGGGGGGAGAAAGGAGATACAACTATTTAGGAGCACGAAAGGGACTTCTTAGGTACTTCTAAGTCTATTTCTGAAGCTGGTTGGTAGGCATTCATATTTTTTAACAGTACTATTAGTAGATAATTTCTTACCCATTTCCATTGCCTCTTTCTGGTGCTAGGAACTCAAATGCCACTGAAACCATGGCATTTTTCTATCCTTTTGCTTACGCAGCCCTTACACAGGGAAGTGAAGGGGCTTACCTGATTATCTGAACACAGCCTGTGTCTGGGTGGAGAGTTCTTCTTAATTACAGATTCAGAATTAGCGCACACACTTGACCACAACGCCTTAAGCCAAATCTTCAAACCTAGCCTCTTTAGTACAAAAGATGAACATTTTGGGTAACAATCTTCCCTGACTACCTAAACTTGTCCTAAGTGAAAAAGAGAAGGGCTCCCCAAACTCACACTCATTTTAAGGCTACCATGATTGAGACAATGTGGCATTGGCGAGAGAACCGAAAAATAGACTGATGAGACAGAACAGAGAGTCCAGAAATACACCCAAGTAGTTACTGTCAACAGCTCTTTGACAAAGGAGCAAAGGCAATACAACAGAGAAAAGAATGTTTTTTTAGCAAATGATGCCAGAACAACTGGACTTCCATATACAAAAAAAACAAGTCTAGACACAGTCCTCATACCCTCCACAAAAAGGAACTCAAAATGGATCATAGACCAAGATGGGAAATGCAAAACTAAAGCTCACAGAGGATAATACAGGAGAAATAGTGCTTTTCTCACAGGAGAAAGCCCAGGTGACCCTGGGTGTGGCCGTGTCTTCGTCAATGCAATACCAAAAGCACGATCCACAAAAGAAAGATTGAAAGGCTGAACTTCATGAAAATTAAACACTTCGGCTCTGCAAAAGATGCTGTCAAAAGGATGAGAAGACAGGCAACAGACTGAGGAAAACATATTTTCAAAACACATATCTGATGAAGACTGTTATCCAAAATACGCAAAGAACTCTTAAAACTTGACTATAAGAAAACAAATGACCCAAGTAAAAACAAGGCAAAGATCTAAATAGACACCTCACAGAGAAGATGTTCAGATTGCATATAGCCCCATAAAAAGATGTGTGACACCGTATGTCTTTAGGAAACTGCAAATTAATACAAGATACAACGGCATACCTATGAGAATGCCCCAAATCCAAAACGCTAACAACATCAGATGCTGGCAAGGAGGCCGAGCACCAGGAGCTCTTGATCACTGATGTCCAGAATGCAAAACAGTGCACCCACGCTGAAACACGCCTTGATGGTTTCTTACAAAAGTAAGCGTACTACTAACGTCTGATGCAGTGATCGCACAGCCCGTATGAAACTTATCCCACACGAAACCTGGACGCTGATATCTCTAGCCGCTTTGTTCATAATTTAAAAATTCAGAAGCAACCAAGATGAATAGAGAGCACAGAGGATTTTTAGGGCAGTGAGACTACCTTTTGTGATACTGTAACATTGAATACATGTCATTGTACATTTGTCCAGCGCCACAGAATGTCCAAGAGCAAGCGTGAAGCCTAGTGTGAATGAACTGTGGACTGGAGTGATAATGATGTGTCTGTGTGGTTTCCCCAACCGTAACAAACGTGCCACTCTAGGGAGAAATGCTGATAATGGGGAGGCTGTGTATTCACGGGAGCTGGTGGTCTGTGGGACCTCTCTGTACCCTGTGCTTAATTTTGCCGTGGAGCTAAAACTGCTCTAAAAATAATAATAGCTATTTTTTTTAAAAAAAAGCAGGGATACTATGGGGCTCTGTCCCATTAGTAAGTATATTCTTTGTAGTCTTACACTTTCACACATGTATCTGTACACGTATACCTATGTTCATTCTATCCTTGAATATATGCTTTATTTCACAATAAAGATTTTTAAAGTAAGGCCATAGTGAGTTTAAAGGGTAAATAATAATTATAATAAACTTGAGGCCATGTGGGAAATTACTTATAATATAAAATTAAATGAAAAATGGCAGACTATAAACCCACTAAACCCTGAGACAAATGGAAGCAACAGAAGGCCTTGGACAGAGTCCCCAGGTCTCAGCCCTTGGAGATGGCAGAGCCCGGACTGTGCAGACTGTGGACACGCCGGGGGGAGCGAGTGCTGACCTGCTGTGGGCAGCTGCTGTCTTTTCCTCTCCCCTTTCTCCTCCTCCAACGGGTGGTATTTATCAAGCACAGGCGCAGTCACCTTTCCTCTCTTCCTTTCTTACCTGTGGGTTTTTGGGCTTCATCTGGGAAATAACCCTAACACCCCATCTGCCCTCCCACCAGACGGAATGACAGTGGACCCTGAGTCAGGGGTTGTGGACTGTGACACTTTGACCAAAGTGGCACCTGCACCACAGAGCAGCCCCTAATATTGTAGACTGGCAAGAAGTATGTGTTACTCTTACTGTTTCCATCTTACTAACTAATTTAAAGGAAAACACTTCAAAATATAAAACAAAAGATCCTCTCTGAATCCTTATTCACAAACAAAATATTACACAGTAGCAATGAGGGTAGGTGAATTCTTGTTTTTGTTTTAGTTTTTCTTCATTATGAACTACTTCAAATACACAGAAAAGCATAACTAAAAGAATTCCACACTCACTGAGGCAACACTGAGTGTACCCAAGCCCTATATTTGCTGGGGATGAAGATGTGAACACAACGGTTATATTTGCTGCCTTTCCAGAACTTGTACTTTAGTAGGGAAATGGATACCCCTGCGATGGAAAAGTGCACGTATTTCTTTCTAATGACATTGACATTTCATGACTTACTTAAGCATTTCTAAACTGCTGAATATTTTTACGATTTTCCTTTTTAGCTGTTATGAGAAAGACAGCTAAAACCCGTTTCTGCAAATATATGTTCCACGGCACTAGAAAATTCAAACCACTGAAAACTTAGCCAGCAGTAGGTATGTATGTGTGTATAAGGTATAATATATATGTTTATGCATTAATATTTTCCTCCTGTCATCAGCCCATGTATTTTTAATCCTTACGCTAGGTAATGTTCACTAATTTTTGAGAGAGAAGAAGCAGGAGCGAGAGAGAGAAACATCGATGTGAGAGAGAACAACCAGATCAGTTGCCTCCCAGATGCTCGCCACCCACAACCTGTTCGGTGTGAGGAACAGCGCTGCAACCAACTGGACCGCTCGGCCCAGGCATTATCCCTCCCAAAGGTCAAAGGGCAGACAAAGCTGCTGATCCTCCAGTGGGTCACTCCTTCTTCACCCTCCTGTTCTCACTGCTCCAAGCTTTCTGGTCCTTTCCTTGATACCCTGCAGCAGCCATGCCTCCTTCCCGAGCCTGCAACCTGTGAAAGGTTTTCACATGGAGCCTTGGATACGGCCATGCAAACCAAAGTGGCTTCCTGAATCTGTGTCTTCCGTGGTAAAGGACAATCGTGGCTGCCTGCAACTCACACCCACCTCTGCTGCCTACAGACCTCCAGGCTCGCTTCATGCAGGCAGTGAGGACATTTTTAAAAATTACGAGGTGGGAACCAAAGCTATCCCAATATGAAACAACCCAAATGTTTTTCTCATGGCAAAAAGAAAAGTGTGCATATGTGTGTGAAAAATTTGGGGTTTGTGATCACTGAAAAAAAAATAGGAAAATCTAAAAACACATAAAGAACACAGAAGTCCCACCTCTTTTCATGCCCCAAGGTCAACTGTGGTTATCATCTTAGTGTGTATCCTTAGGGAAACAGATACATTTGCCAGAATACACACTTATATGCACATATATATTTTAGATCATTGGAAATGGATTGTACAGGAAGGGGCAAAGTAGGTTTACAGTTGTGAGTACGTGAAGCTGTTTATTCTTGTGTTATTATTTATTAATTATTATATTATTTTCCAAACAACTGTAGACCTACTTTTGCCCCACCCTGTACCTACAGGTTCACATAAAGGGTTTTTCCCACATTTTCTTTCCTTTTTTTTGTTCTCGCTCAAAGATATGTTTATTGATTTGAGAGAGAGAAACCCTGCAGTGAGGGAGAAACATTGATGCTGCCTCCCGCGTGCACCCTGACCAGGGTGGGAACCAGCACCGTCTTGGTGTACAGGACAATGTTCCAACCAGCTGAGCACCAGGCCAGGGCCCCACATTTTCTAATGTCATTAAATATTGCTTGAAAATATTAAATACCCACTTAGGACACATCAGGACATATAAATCTTTTTCCTACTTTTGCATATTTAAGTTTCTCCATCATAAGTAATACTGTGGCAAGCATCATAACTCATATTTCTCATCTCAACTCATATTTGGTTCTAGGATCTGCATACTTATCAACTCAATCATTCCCATTATTCACTAAAGGCCTATCCAGCTGTTGACACACTGCGAGAGATACAAAGCTGATCCTTGGAAAACACTCAGAAAATAACTCTTGTTCCTGTTCCCACATTCTGTCCTGTGTCTTTGGTACACCGGCTGGCTTCTTGATATCTACTTTCCCTGACTACCACTCTTGCCTGTTCCTTGCCAGTCCACTGCTTTTCGCACCTGCCTTTTCCCATAGTTCAGTTAAGCTATGCCTAGACCTTACTACCTGCCTGTGCCTCTAGCAAGCACCTCTCTAGCTGTCTGGTCTCAGGATTACTTTACACGCTTAAGAATTATTGTGGACCCCAAAGAGATTTTGTTTTGTGGGCTATTTTTCTCTGCATTTACTGTATGCCAAATTAAAGCTGAGAACTTCACAGCACAATAGAACATAAGCATATGTTTCTTTGGCCAACAGAGAGAGATGACACCATCTGGAAAACTCCACTGCACACTTAAGAAAGAAGAAAAGTGGAAAAGGCAAGTCCTGTCTTTGTAATCCTTGTGAAAACAGCTTGATCTTGCAGACCTTCCCAAAAAGACCTTGAGGACCCACATCTCAGCCTCTGCCCCATGACTTCTTGTGTTGCCCAGTCCACACTGCGCACTGACCGCCTTCACGGCCTGGGGCAGCCTCGGGAGATGTCTTCAGTGTGCTTGGTTGCTATGCACCACGACAGCATGACTCACGCACATGTAACAGTGCTCCTTATTTTCCTCTGCTTTCTCTGCGAGAAGTGGACATCAGTTTCCAAGAACCAAATATTTGGGTCAGGGTTTCTAGGCTATTTATGGTCTAAGCTATTTAAGTGATGAAACTTTGGATTCCAGGCTGTTGAATAAACTTTATTTAGGAGGGCAAGAAAGGAACAGACAGAATATCCAAAGAAGCCTCTAGCACGGTGCTACCCATCTCTCATTCTCCTGGCTTACATGGAAGCCAGTCAGTGCAGATACTGCCTTTAATTTTATTAACAAAGAACACAAGGCTGAGAAAGAAACAAGAATTAAAGGACATCCCCTGTTATGAAGGCAAAACATTAGTTACATTCAATCAGTTGCTTTTTGCTTTGTTTCTACATTTGTCCACTGGACATCACGCTATTTTTTTAAACATGACATTTGGGTATTGAATTTTTTTTCTTTTATATAACATTACAGAAACCAACTCCTATCCTAAGCCCACAATTAACTTTAACTCCTTTCCTCCAATATTTACCCACATTGAAGTATTTAATGATGCAGATACAAGATAACTTGTATCTATACAATGATACAAGTTACATATTTGTAACTCTGCTCACAGTTACAAGTATGAGCTGCGCAACTGTGGAACTTTCTACTTCGCACAACGCATGAAGTAGAACCAGAAGGACTTCCTCCTCCGTCCTATTTCTAAACAGAGCTGAAGCTGCTGTCATCTAGAAAGTGCTAGTTTACTTTTTTAAAGGTTTTCTTTCTTTATTTTTTTAGAGAGAGGGAAAGGGAAGGAGAAAAAAAAAAGAAGAGAAACATCAATGTATGGTTGCCCCTCATGCACCCCCAACTAGGGACCTGGCCCACAACCCAGGCATGTGCCCTGACTGGGAGTCAAACCGACAACCCCTTGGTTCACAGCCCATGCTCAATCTACTGAGCTACACCAGCCAGGGCACAAAATGCCAGTTTAAAACCCACTGTTAGTATATACCTATGCTTCCAACGTAGGACACTCTCTGGATGAGCTTATTGTCTTCTATTTCTGTGCAGGCCTGGAAGCTTCTGGAAATTGAAGTTTAAGTACCTCTAACTTGTCCAGTGGAAGATTCACACACACTTCGATCACAGTCACATAGCAAAACAGCAAAAAAGTACTGTACCAAGACTCAGTGAGCAGTGAGTTCCTGGGGGTCCAGCACTTTCACTGTCGGGGCATAAATCTCTCTTTGTAAGGGTCGCCAGCTAAAAAGTGGCAAGCAAGGCTCGGGGCAAGCAAGGGTGAGTCCGGTGCATTGCCAACTGAGGCTGGGTCTCTCTTTGGAGGGCTTTAAGTTTTTTACCTATCTTATCTTTAAAAGACAAAGTTTCCAAACTACTTCCAAGTATTTGTAAAACAAACAATGCCACCTGCCAGTAATGTTTGCTTTATTCAGAAATTGCTGTATTTACCTTGAAAACCACAAAATGTCAACAAGGGCACCTGATCAGAGATCTTTAAACTGTTCACTTACTAAATTAACCCCTGGGAAGGAAAGGCAGTGGACCTGAACTTGAAAGCACAGCATACAGATCAATCTTTTATTTTAGTGGTGTCTTGAGTAAGTTAATGATTAGTAAGCATTATGGAAATACCCAGATACTTTCATAAACAAAATATAACTTTCATTAATTTACTTAATACTCAGAAGAGAATAAAACAAGTAAGGCCCACCTCCACCATAAGCCATATAGGTACAATCTCAATTCACACAAACTTCCACTTAAAATAACAAATATGTGTGTGACACTCTCCCTCCCACTGCAGGGATTATTTATGCATAGAGTATGTGAAAACTGAAGTGATTTGACTTTTTAATATGTCTAATACATGACAAGAGAGGATAAGGAAAATAGCTTATTTAAAATAGCTACTATTTAATTCACTGAAGAGTTTTTGAGTGAGCCATAGTTTCAGATCTACAGTCTGTTCTTTTCCCCACATATTATTAAAAGAGAATGCACTTATTTAAAAAAAAAAAAGAAAGCATTTCCTATAGGAAATTCCACTGGAATAAAAAAATTGGGGTTATTTTCCTAAGGAATACAACGTTAATAAGCACAGAATACTCCAGCCCTCCAAGCCTTTTAAAAGAGCAAACATCTTATAAAAGTGAGTCAAATGTACTTTGTTGTACTCTTTTAAGGATCATTCTTTTCCCCCAAATTAAAATGGTAGCTGCATATAAAGACCTCACCAAGGACTTTCCTATGAAGACCCAGAGAGGCAAATAAGGTATTTCTCCATCTTTCCACATAGCCAGCCTTAGAGGTGAGAAAAGTCACAGAAATACAGAGGGAGACCTCATTTTTTTCAATGAAGTCAACGGAGTACTTCTGGGTCAACTAAACAAACCATCTCAGGGTTACTTTCCCCATTCCAGTCTATTCTATGTGGAGCTGGATAAATTCACAGCTCCAGGGCCCCAACCCCTCCTCAGCCTTCTCCAGAACGGCATGTATGCAGGTGCCCTGCAGTTTCCCAGCGTCAGAAGGCTGAGTGCACTTCTCCACTCTTTGAATCTGAACTTAGCCATAGAACATTGGTGGGACACAAGCAGAAGTCTGAATAGTGCTTGAGCACTGGAGTTTGCCCTCTCTTGCTGTTCTCACAACACTAAAATCCTACGTGAAGACTCTCAACGAGGCTCCCAGATAATGAGACACCTGACCCAGCCACCCCCATCAACAACCTGTCCACCGGCAAATATGGGACTGAAGCCATTCTAGACCACCTAGCTGCCAAATGACAACACATGCATGAGCGAATTCAGTAGAAATCAGCCAAGCCAGCTCAGAATAAAAGAGTCAGCCAGTGAGCCCGTAGATTCATGAGTTAAATCGTTGGAGGCTGAGAAAGCTGCTCACTTTGGGGGTGTTTTGTTACAGAGTAATAAAGAATTGATACAATTACCTCCCCTCTCAACTAGATTCTGTTCTATTCCATAGCTTAGAAAAAGCTACTAATGTGAAACCTGGGAGAATTCTAGGACACCTCCTGTCCTTCACCCCAACTTCCCACTCCACTCCCACATACAATTAGTCATCAGGTCCTAAACAGGTCCCCTTCTCTCTATCTTTTGCTACTATCTTAGTCCATTACCAAATGTTCTGAACTATTTTAAGTCTCGTGGTTGATATCCCATCCTACATTTTCAACCTTTCCAGGTAAGACAACAGTCTTACAAATTTTCCTTTCTGCTGATGTTATGGCTATGCTTAAAACCCTTTAATAGTTCTCCACTATCTTTAACATAAAAATCAAAAGCCTCAGTATGGCATACAAGGCCATTAGGCCCTGGACCCTTCAAGCTCATCTCTGCCACTGTTCCACATTCTCCTAAGCGTCAAACCTTCTTGGGTTTGTTGTGTTTTTTTGTTTGTTTGTTTGTTTTCTTATTGACTTAGAGAGAGAGAGAGGAAGGAATGGAAAGGGAGAGGAAGAAAGAAATATTGACTTGTTGTTCCACACTCATTTGTGCTTTCATTGGTTGCTTCTTGTATGTGGCCTGAACAGAGCTCGAACCCACAACCTTGGCGTATTGGGGCAATGCTCTAATCAACCCAGCTACCCAGCCAGGGACACTTTAAACATTCTTAAAAACCACAGCCATAAATGGGTCATGCTACTGCACACCTGTGTGACTCAGCCAGAAATGCCCCTCCCACCTCAACCCCTCCTTTGCACCTGCTTCCCAGCTGCCCACTTTCCAGAGCCCCAGCTCACCTCCATTCCTCCTCTGAACTCCCAAGCCAATCACAGTCCTCTTCCCTGTATCCCCCTGGGCCTAAAGGCAGGGTAATCAGTGGTTAAGAGTCTGGATTTCAAGTAAAGGTTTGCTTCTTTCTAGTTGTAGGATTTGGGGCAAGTTACTTAACTTCTTGGCACCTAACATTTTTCATCTACAAAATGAGATACGACAAAGAATTATCCCTTCCCCCCAGTACCCACTCTCTTCTTCCTTTAGGTAACAGAGCTCCCGAGTTTCAGGTAAGCACGTGACCAGCCCGCTAACACGTCCTGCAGCCTCCCTGCAGCCTCCCCCGCATGGGCATTAGTTTTCTGTGGCTGCCATAACAAACGACCACACATTTGGTGGCTTAAAACAACAGAAATTTATTCTTTCTTTGTGCTGGAAGCCAGAGGTCCAAAGACGAAGTGTCTGAAGGGCCATGTTACCTCTGAAGGTTCTCGGAGAGAATCCTGTCATGCCTTTTCCAGCTTCTGACAGCGGTAGGTATTCCTTGGCTTATAGCAACATAATTCCATTTTGTGTCTCTGTCCTCACACGGCCTCTCTTTAAGGCATGTGTCTTCTCCTCTTCTGTCACTTATAAAGACACTTGTCATTGGATTTGGGGCCTACCTGGTAATCCGAGAAAATCTCATTCAAGAGTCTTAATTTAATTATGTCTACAAAGGCTCTTTTTCCTAATGGGGTAACATTCACACAGCTGAGTATTAGGCCACAGACTTACCGGAGGGGAGGAGCACCCCACTACCTAACACACGAGGAAACTGTAAGATACGAATAAGAGTGATGTGTACAGTTCCAGGCCCTTGTGAATGGATATTCCTGTTCTTGATCCCCCTCACCCCCTTTCTGCCGAGGGAAACACGGAGACTTATCAGAGCCACTCTGAGGCCCGTGTGTTGGGGATGGCAGAGTTGTAAGATGGTTCTGGATCACTCACCGGATCTGTTGCAAAAGAAATAAACTTGTATCTTATATAACCCATTGGTTTTGTTGATGCTTTATTTCTGTATAGTACTTTATCTGACACAGCAGGTTATAATATCTTGGTAGTACATACCACTTAAAGTTGCATAAGGATTAAATGGAAAATTAAAATGTAAAGTCTTTACATGGACAACAGCGTTGTGATTGCTGGGGGGAAGGGGCGTAAGGGGATGGAATGGTAATAAAAATAAAATAGCATCAATAAAAACAAAAAAAATTAAATAAAATAGAATATACAGCCTTTGAACATTACCTGACACATAGTTAGGACTAAATAAATGTTTGTGATTTGCAGCAGTGATAGTAGAGTAGTTCTGGTCATACTTAGTTAACATTGATTTACTTTATTTCCTGAAGAACAAATTTAGATTGAGGTAATGGTTTTATTTATTATACTCAAGTAAATAAAGCACTTTCGTCTCAGTATTATACTCAAAAGAATAGCAAACATTCCATTACTGTTTAAAGAGGAAATGCAACTTAGCTTTGCAAACCAATTACTACCCTAAGAAGCACTTTAATGAAAAGGTACATACTAGTCTTGAGAAGCCTAGATGTCCCCGCCCCATGGTACAAATCTTTCCAGTTACAGGTTAAGTGCTATCTTAAGAAGATTTCTTCAACTCTCGGAACAGGAAATTGAAATCTCCATCCTCGCACCATACTTCCACCACACCTTTTTATTTAGCCCTTATCACTTTCTCACTTGGAATTATTTATATACTCACCTTATCTTTCTCATTAGATTATAAATCCCTTGAAAGCAGCATCCACTTTTGACTCATCTGAACCACAGCAACTGGTTCACACACCACACTGCACATGGTAGATATTCAAAAAATCTCCACTGAATGCCCCTGAGATCTCCGAGTATTAAAAATAACACCAGCTTCAAACAAACCTGCCTCACCCTGCAACCTCCAGAATGCTACTCCACTTCTCAAAAGTGTAGTTTGCACATTTGTAAAATGGGGTTATTAAGAATTAAGCAAGGTAATGGATAAAGCCATCATAAACACTCTAGGTTAAAAATTTCAATGTTAAGGACTTTCCATTCTTGGAAAGAGTCCTGTTGGCTGTTAAATTGAAACACACATGGACAAAAAGTACTTCTGTACTTAAAAGAAATCTGGACACACAGCTAACTTCACAGACAACACTGGAAGGAACACGTTTACACACGAGCCGGCTGCCCAGGAAAATCAGCCCCAGACACATGATTAGTAAGACAAGGAGTCGGAGAGCTGTTCTCACTGCACTAAATCACTGGCATCACGAGTGTTCACTTCCTACCCATTACCTCTTACTTCTGAGGGAGGGAATTGGACTTCATAATTTAAAGACACAAATCAAAGTTCATACATCTCATATGTTTTAGATACACAATTAATTGTGTGAGTGCTGCCTTAACAGCAATTCATGACACACTCACAGTGTGAAGTTCTATTTTTCCACTCAGAACCACGGCAACTTTCCTTGACTAGAGACTAAAGTATTTAAACATGCAAGTACTTTTACAATCCTGACTAGCTCCAACAAGAAAAGCAAAGAGGCATTATAATCTGTTTTGATTTCATTCCTTCTCTGAAAGCTCACTAAGAAGAGTAAACTTATTATCTAATTTGCATTATCACTTAAGAGTTTAATAGGGGATTAGCTGTAGAAGATTCTTAATAGAATCACTTACCACAAATACACAGGATTAACACTGTAGTAACATTCAACTAAAGAATTTTAAAGATGTTTTACTATAAATCATTTAATTGTTAGCTTGCAAATCCACTGCACTTTTCCTTTTTAAAAAAGATTTATTTATTTTAGAGAGGGAAGGGGAGGGAGAAAGAGAGGGAAAGAAACATCAATGTGTGGTTGCCTCTTGTACATCCCCTACTAGGGACCTGGCTCACAGCCCAGGCATGTGCCCTAGACTAGGAATTCAACCGGCGATCCTTTGATTTGCAGGCCAGCACTCAATCCACTGAACCACACTGGCCCATTGCAATTTTCTAAACTTCTTTTTTTATTGTAGTTTTCCATTACCATTTATACCCCTTGTACCCTCTCCCCCCAGCAATCACCACACTGTTGACCATGTCCATGAGTCCTTCCTTTTTCCTTATTGTTCAATCCCTCCTGAGCACTTCCAAGGCTAGCTCAGGTAGCAGCCATCTTCAAATGACTTTGTAGTTCATGTCAGGTGACCCTGGGCAGGAAACAGACAGCTGACCTTGGCCTGCACCTCCTGAGAGGCCCCAGAACCAGCGCACCTGAGGGACAGCTTCAGACCATGCCAGAGCAATACCCAGCCACCATCAAGGAGTGAACTCAGTGGGAACCAGAGCCTGGCTGAAGCGACTCCTGCTCTGTGGGGTCAGCTCCTGCATAACAGCTCCTCTACAGTCATTCCAGCCGGTCCTCACAGCCAGCTGGCCTGGGGGCATATCCCTCTCATTGAGATGCCAATAGCAATCAAGACTCAGCTACAACAGGAGTGTGTACAAAGTGCACAGTGAGGGCAAACTTGGAGTGCCCCATTTGGGTGACTAGAGAGGATGCACCACTGGGCCTTAAAAAACGCCTATTGTATAAGACAAAAACAGAGAGATGGAACAGCTCTACATAGTACATAGAAACAAACATAGGGAGGGAGCCAAAATGAGAAGATAAAGAAGCACATCTCAAATGGAATAACAAAATAAAACTCCAGAAAAAGAACTAACAAAATAGAGACAAGAAATCTACCAGATGCAGAGCTCAAAACACTGGTTTAAGGGGTGTTCAGTGAACTTAGAAGAGTAGATGAACTTAGTGAGAACTTCAACAAAGCAATAGGAAAATAAAAACAACTAGAAAACATTATAAAAAACAGATAGAAATTATTAACACAATGAGTGAAATGAAGAATGCATTACAGGAAATCAACAGTAGAATATATATGGAGGATCAAATCAGCAATTTGGAAGATAAGGAAGCAAAAAACATCCAATCTGAGCAGCAAAAAAAGAATTCAAAAAGTTTAAGGAGTTTCTGGGACAACTTCAAGAGTACCAACATTCACATCACAGGGGTGCTGGATGGAGAAGAGAGAGAGCAAGAAATTTAAAAAACTATCTGAAAAAAAAATGACAGAAAAAATTTCCTTACCTGGTGAAGGAAATAGACATACAAGTCCGGGAAGCACAGAGAGCCCCAAACAAGATCAGTCCAAAGAGGTGCACAGCAAGACGCACCGTAATTAAAATCCCAAAGGTTAAGGACAAAGAAAGAATCTTAGAAGCAGAAAGAGAAAAGCAGTTAGTTACCTACAAGGGAGCTGCTGTAAGACTTCAGTTGGTTTCTCAAACAGGAGCCTACCCAGAAAACAAGGCAGTATGATGAAGACCAGAGAAAAATTACTTCAGACTTTGTAGTGACAACAGGTAAAATTTTTAATTTTAAAAATTAAAGCTGGAGGAGAAAAGACCTGTGGGGATATGATCATTCTAAACAAATACAGGGCATTTTGTGGGAAAAGGATTAGATTTAATCTACGTGTCTGTACAGGATCAACAGGTGAAATTTGAAGAGGGCATAATTCAATGGACGGTGTAGTAGAGTAATTAAAAACAAACAGCTCTGGAGTCAAGCTTGCTTTGAGTCCCAACTCTATCAGTAATGACCTCAGTGACCTTGAGATGGTTGCTTAATTTCTTTACATCTAACTCTCTCAACTGCAAAATTAAGATAGCAACAATATCCACTTCTGGGGTTATTATGATTACTAAATAATAATGCATAGGAAGCCCCAAGCACCGGGTACCATGCATCAAATGCAAAATAAATGCTAGTTATTTCAAATCGGAGTTTCAATCTTCATCAAAAAAAATCACACTAATAGTGAATCTGAAGGAATTCAATAAAGCTATCGTTAAGGTGGTAGAGGAAGTATCTGTAATTGGCTCAGACTGGAAAAATCACTGTGTGAGACAAAACTGACATGTTAAACTACACAAAAAGTCAAAGCTACTATCTCGCAAAATGACTTTTTCATTTACACACTTGAGTACCTAAACTCCATGAGAAGCAAAAGGTGAAAGTCCTAGCCTTCAAAACAACTTCCTTGAAATATCTGAAGAGAAGGAGTTGAGTTGAAGAAAAGAAAGATCTCATCAATCTTCCCCCAAGTCCCCTATCTTCACTACCTGCCTTAGTGTTCCACCACACAGCAGAGAAATCCTTACTTCAATAGCAGTTCCTGCAGCATTCTGATTTATTGGTGCAGAATGACTTTTTGCTCGCCAGAAGTGGTCACTTGGTAGGCATGGTGGATTAGAAAATAGTCACGTGTCACGTGACAACAGAATCTCAGAGTAGGAAATTCCAAAACCAATGGCCCAACCCTGAGGAGCACCTGATCAACCAAGAGAAGGGGCTGCCTTTCCTCCCCTCAGCCCTCCTGGGGAGGGGCTCCCTTCGTTCTCCACCACTTCTGTTTATCACCCCACTGGTAATAAAAGGGCACGCAAAGCTTGCTTGCTTAACTTGTATCAGCTACGCCTTCGACAAGAAAATGAACGTGTATGGACAAGCACACACATTTGGAAAAATCCACACAACAGTGGGGTTCTCTACAGAATCAGGGATGAAGCACAGAAAGGAACAAGGAAAGGAAAAAAGGAAGTTCAAAGTAGCATAGACAGAATCAACAGAAACAGCTGCCATCACTTATTGCGAGGGGAAGTGTCAAACTGTCTATCAAAAAATACTAACAGTGATAAATCCTGTTGACATTATGTACCCCAGATACGACGCAAGAAGGGCAGCGGGAATCTTAAAACCTACCCCCGGCCTCATCGTGTGGAAACATTAGGCATACACAAACCAAGACACATTCTACAAAATACCTCGTCAGCACGGTATCAAGGTCACAAAAAACCAGGAATGACCTGGAAAGTGTCACAGACCAGATTAGAGTAAGAAGCCATGATGACTGATGGCCACATGGGGTCCAGATGGGACCCAGAATGGGAAAAGAACAATGGCGGAAAACAGATGAAATCTGAAGCAAGTCTGGAATTCAGTCAAAAACAAAGTACAAACGGTAGCTTCTCACGCACCACAACACGTGAGATGCTCACACTGAGGAGACTGGGTGGAGGGGAACTACCCCAGCAGTGCATCCTAAACATCTCCTCTGTGTGTCTGGATTGAGTCCAAAGTTTAAAGTTCATCTCTTAAAAATAGAGAGTATTTCACCGTGAAAGGAATCTTACACTCACTTAAGAGAAAGCCACTGTGATTCTGTTAATAGTATTCTGATTGTGTGGTTTCTACTGAAAAGTAGCTCTCTGCCAAGTTTTAATAACCCTTGGAAAGCTGTTTATTTGTTAAAACTTAGTTTCCTCTGTTCATATGTGAGGCAATGTGACAGGCAAAAAAAAAAAACA
The DNA here is from genome assembly GCA_004027735.1 of Carollia perspicillata. Taxonomy (NCBI): domain Eukaryota; kingdom Metazoa; phylum Chordata; class Mammalia; order Chiroptera; family Phyllostomidae; genus Carollia; species Carollia perspicillata. Next base: position 10,417 of record PVKM010007343.1, on the reverse strand, counting down.
CATTTCATTGTATAATTGTGTGTATTGAAGAAAAGCATTTTAGCCTTTTTGGAACTTTAGTTCCTCATTCAAAAAACTGGGGGAGTCACAGTCCACTTTTAATCACCTAGAAGCTCTAAAATTGTATGATTCACTTGAAAACTCAGAGTATGAAAAACAAAAATATTTTCAAATCAGTTTGAGAATACCACTTGTCTGGCGGAGGCCAGAGTAACTGAGATGCTGTGAATTGTATGCTATTGTTTCTTCACGTTATCTAAAAAGTAACATTGAGGGAGGGTGCTCTGGAAACTTGGCAGAGCAGTCTGGAAATGCAAGGGTGGTGATTCTGGGAGCAAGTCTGTGAAAACGCTATGGTTTTTGAAGTCAAAAGGAGCAGGGGAAATACACCTGGGCAGAGAATGGTGTGATTCAAGAGCTGTGAACCAAGTGAAAAGACTAGGCACCGGGGCCGCCAAGGTCAGTTTATGGCTATTGAGCAGCCTGCAGACCAGGGCAGATGCAAGCCTGTCGCCAGGAATTCTCCTCTGGGGCTCCATCAGGATGCGTTCCAAGAATCACAGGGGAAGAGTCAGAGCTTTAAAAGGACACCCTGAATCTCTGATAGGAAAAACACCTTCCTTCTCCCAGGCTGAATGGAGGAAGAGAAATAGTTTAGTCTTATGCCAGAGATAGAAAATGAGAGCAAACTAGCAAGGACAATGTTAGATTACAGGAAGAGCCAGCCTTCCAGGAGCAGGGTGGAGCACCGGGAGGGATCCCTGCTTTGACCCAGTGCCCGCTCAATAGTATGACGCCAAATACCTGTAAGTCTGTATATAACTACCTACAGGGCACAGAGCTGCTCCCTAAGAGTTCCCTGAGACACGCTAAAACAATCTTTGCACTTTCAGATAACTGACTTCACTGGGAAAGAGAAAAAGAAGAAAAGTGGCCACAAGACCTGAAAGTTTATCTTTGAAAGATACCTCACCCCTGACTGACAGAGAAATAAGCCTGCCCATGCCCCTGGTAGTGGAGTGTGGGGCACCCCTGGGAACCACCGTTACAGTACAATCCCAGGCAGAGTTTGGGTCTCTCATTCAAAAGCATCTAATGACTATATTTTTTTGCTGGAGGAGGGGAGGGATGTTTACTATGGGGAAAGCTCTATGCCTGGAAAACACAAGTAGAAAAAAATAAAACCTTGCCCTTGAAGAGCTTATCAGGTAAGAGAAGAGTCGTGTATGTTTAAAGGAACTACACAGTGCCTACCTACTCTAATTGTCATTTGTATAATGATAAAACACTTTCATGTTTACTCTCTGGAAAGATTTCAAGCCTCACAGAGCCTTGTGTGGTTGGTGTTGCTCTTGTTACTATCCACCCCTACTGGCACCAGCCAATGACAGATGTCCTCTGAGGCTCAAAGCAGTTAGGTGACCTAGTTAAAATGACACAGCCAGCGAGAAGTACAGTGAAAACCTGAACCCCACGCTTTTATCCTTTTACAATCACGAATACAGATTTGTTGCCCACGTTTGCTTTTAAAACGTTTTCCCTTCAAGGAGCTACAGCGCACAGAAGAGTCTCTGTGGATGTGGCTTTGTGGGCCGTTACCACTCTGAACTCCCTGTGAGTCTTGCACCTGAGGCATGGGGTTTCTCTTCGTTTCAGAGAGTTTGCACCCATATATCCCTTCACACACTGCTTCACTCCCATTTGCTCTAGCCTCTCTTCCTAGCCTTGATTACATACTGCCAAACCTTCTCAGTCTGTCCTTCAAACTCATTCATGTTTTTTCACTTCTTTTCTTTAAGTACATTTTGATTATGCTGTTACAGTTGTCTCCATTTTTCCCCCTTTGACCCCTTCCACCCAGCACCCTCCACTCTCTCAGGCAATCCCCACACCATTGTTCATGTCCATGGGTCACGCGTGTAAGTTCTCTGGCTACTCCACTTCCTATACTGTACTTTACATCCCCATGGCTGTTCTGTAACTACCTAGTTGTACTTCTTATTCCCCTCACCTGTTCGCCCATTCCCCCACAGCTCTCTTTCATCTGGCAACCATCAAAGCACTCTCTGTATCCATGATTCTGTCTCTGCTTTTCTTGTTTGCTTGTTTGTTTTTTAGATTCAGTTATTGGTAGATATGCATTTATTGCCATTTTGTTGTTCATAGTTTTGGTCTTTTTCTTAAATAAGTCCCTTTAACATTTCACACAATAATGGTGTGGTGATGATGAACTCCTTTATCTTTTTCTCGTCTGGGAAGCTCTTTATCTGCCCTTCAATTCTAAATGATAGCTTTGCTGGGTAGAGCCATCTTGGCTGTAGGTCCCTGCTTTTTATGACTTTGACTGTTTCTCATCAATCCCTTCTAGCCTGCAAAATTTCTTTTGAGAAACCAGCCAACAGCCTTTGGGAACTCCCCTATAAGTAACTAACTTCTTTTCTCTTGCTGCTTTTAAGATTCTCTCTTTATCTTTAACCTTTGGCATTTTAATTATGATGTGTCTTGGAGTGGGCCTCTTTGCATTGGGACTCTCTGTGATTTCTGGACTTGCATGTCTATTTCCTTCACCAAATTAGGGAAGTTTTCTATCACTATTCTTTCAAATAGATTTCCAATTTCTTCCTCTTCTCCTTCTGGCACCCATATGATGTGAATGTTGGGACCCTTAAATTTGCCTCAGAGGCTGTATATACTACCCCCATTTTTTTTTTTTTGTATTCTTTTTCCTTCTTGTTCTGATTGGTTGTCTTTTTGGTTCCTTACATTCCAAATCATTCAATTCAGTCTCAGCTTCATCCACTCTACTGTTGTTTCCCTATAAATTGTTCTTTATTTCAATCAATGCATCCTTCATTTTGACTGGATCTTTTTTATGCTGCTGAGGTCCTCACTAAGTTCCCTGAGCATCCTTATAACCACTGTTTTGAACTCTGCTCTAACAGATTGCTTATCTCCATTTTGTTTATTTCTCTATCCGGAAGGTTGATCTGTTCTTTCTTTTGGGCCATGTTTCTTTGTCTCCTCATTTTGGTAGCCTCCTTCTATTTGTTTCTATATATTAGGCAGAGCTGCTATGACTCCCTATTTTGGTAGTATGGCCTAATGTAGTAGGGTCCAGTAGCACAGCCTCTCCCATCGCCCAAGCTGGGTACTCAAGGCATGCCCTTCATGTGAGCTGAGGACACCCTCCTCTTGTAATTGAGTCAGTCGCTGTTGGCAGGTTGACAGGAAAGATTTACCCAAGCCAGTCAGCTGCAGGAATTGGCTGTGACCACTGACCACCAACCTCCACCCTCCATGGAGGATCAGCTGTGCAGGGACAGGCTGGTGGTGCTCTGATGTGGTCTGCAGCTGTCCACTGGGTGAACATATTCTGGGGTTTCCCAGGCAGTGCAGTGCAAGGTCAGCCCCCACCTATGTTCTGCCCAGAGCCATACTGCATGAGCTATAAAGCAATCTGCAGATGGCTGATACTCGTGCCAGGTTTGGAGGTTCCCAGGCAAAGCCAAGCTGTTTACCGAGGCTGGCTACTGCTGGTACCAGGACTGGTGGCACTTAGCAAGAAGTACAGGGGCTGGGCACTGAGGGCTCAGTGTGGTTGGCTGTTGCTTGTTTGAGAGGATTTAGGAAGTTGTGAAATGTGAGCTAAGGCCAGCTATTCATATGAAAAAGCCACTGTTAACAGCTTGGGTGGGCCATAAGTTGGGTGGGACAGTGCCTCAGCGAATCTCCAGGGTGGGGCAAATAGTGTTAGCCAGGTTGATGGAGCCTCAGATATGGCACCCACCTGCTAGTTCTGTGACTCTTTCAGGGAAGGGTTCAGAAAAGGGACAATGGCCCCTGCCCACCTTTCTGTCTGGAAGAAAACTGTCCTCCAACTGTTGCCTTGATCCCAGACACTTCATTTCCTCCCTGTATGCCACTGGTGCCCTTCATGCTGCTACCTCAGCCCTGGAGTTCAAAGGGAGTGAGTCTGAATAAGTCTGTGTGTGGGTTCTTTAAGAGGAACTGCTTTGGACTCCAGAAGTCTCTCCCACTGACTCAATCCCCACTGGTTTTTGCAGCCAGAACTTATGGGGACTTATCTTCCTGGCACTGAAACCCTGAGCTGGGGGGTCTGATGTAGGTCAGGGACTCCTCACTTACAAGATTTCCCTCCTAAATTTTTATCCCCTACATGGATGAATGGGCGTGGGAGCAGCCCATTCTGCATCTCTGCCCCTCCTACCAGTCTGGATGGATGTGGCTTCTTTAATTTCATAGTTGTCTGACTTCCATTCAGCTCAATTTCTGATGGTCTGAGTGATGGTTGTCCTGTAGTTTAGTTGTAATTTTGATGTGGTTGTGGAAAGAGGCAAGCTATGTTAACCTACACCTCCATCTTGACCATAAGTATTGTCTCAGTTCTTCATGGATATATTTATTTTTTTGTATCACTCTGTACTGTATCCTAGGTGAGTTCCTCAGGTCCCTTTACCAAAGCACAAACTCTCTTCTCATCCTTATAAATATACTAGATCAACTTTTTAGAACACATCTGTTCTTTTTCATATTCTCTCTTCTTTCACTGGGGCTTCTCTACCCTCTTCTATCTGCGAAATCATTCCACGCAGAGACTTATTGCACAGTCTCTGGCAGGGTGCTCTGGAATACCAAGCTTTGTGACAACTGCTGATTCTCCCTCGTGGTAGTTTTATTGTGAGTTTATCCTTGTAATGGCAGAACCAGCTCAGATTGGTCCTATCGTGTTCAGTGAGATACTAAGTTGTCTTTCAGAAACAACAGACCAAAACCGCACGTCATGCAGCCAAAGCATGTGCAGAGGAGAAAACTTTGACCTCCAGTTGCACCAGGAACCAAAGTCCCACCAACATCATGACACCACCATCCCCCCACTGAACCCAAGAGTCAGGACATAGCCGGACTTGAACACCAGAACCCTTTCAGAAGCCAAAGGTCCACTGCCCAGGAAGATTCAGTGTCGACGCCCCTTTACTATAAACGGCCACGTTCCAAGGTCCTCCAATTAAGACGTGCCCCACCAGCACTTTCCATACCTGTTCCCCTAACCCCTTGAAAACCATTAACCTCGCCCATCAAGATGGATTTGAGGCACAATTAGGTCTCCTATCTTCTCAGCAGCTTCTCAATCAAAAAACCCTTTCTTATTCCAAACTCTGACATTGCGACTTTTGGCCTTTCAAAGTGTCAGACACACAAATCTGGGTTTTGACAACAGTCTCAGTGGGGACTCTTTATGGCGAGAAGACCTCATTTGCCCAGGTGAGAGGAGTGTCCCTAATGAGCGTCCGTGGGTGCTTCTAGTGGGAAGTGTGTCTCCCACAGCCTGTCTATGTGAATTTTTCCACCTGAGGGGAAATTCAGATCTCTTATTCAGAGTGACCAATGTAATTTGAAGTGCACCCACTATGCTTGTCACCCTCTCCCCGAGATTCTGAGTTTAAGGAAAATGAAATATAATATTCTTATCACGAGAATTGTGTGGAAAGTGCCTATCACAGAGTGAAACGTGGGAAATATTTTCCAAATGTTCAACATCTTCCTTCCCCAGGGTAGTAAGTAGCAAATCACGACATGGCTCTGGGCCCTTTCTCCAGTTTTTTGCCACTTTTCACCCTGCAAGAAGGATGCTTAAACAGTGTGTTCAAAATGAATAGTGTTTTAAAATTATTTTTATTCTTTTTTTTTAAGATTTTATTTATTTACCTTTAGAGGAGAAGGGAAGGAGAGAGGGAGAGAAATACCAATGTATGGTTGCCTCTCATGTGTCCCCTGCTGGGAACTGGCCTGCAACCCAGGCATGTGCCCTGACTGGGAATCGAACCGCAATCCTTTGGTTCATAGGCCTGCACTCAATCCAGAGCTACACCAGCCAGAGCTAAATTATTTTTATTCTTATAAGTACATACACACTAGGGAATTGATTTGAGCAAGCTTTTAATTACTGGTTTTAGTTGTGTATGATTCTTTTCAGATCCTATTAATCTTTCTTTTATAACAGTTGAATAAAACTCAGTCTTCTACAATGACCAATTTCTCGGTGATATTATCAAGCTACTTCTAAAATTCTACTTAGAAAAGGGTTCTAAGACAACTGTTAGCTATTACACACCAACCAAAGTGGCATTTTAAAAGCTAAGCAAACACATCACTGTCACCTTCCTGGAGATTTTATAAAAACAAACTAAAGAACTGCTAATGGCACACTAACATTTATAGTCTAACTGCCACAGAAATATATACGTATATTATTTAGCTTATTTATTGGTTTGAGAAGTGGCCTCTCACAGTTAATTTCTAAAATTGGCTTTGAAGGGATAGGCTACTGTCTAGCAAAAAAAAATATATATATATATTTATATATATATATAAATACAATATATATATAATAAATAAATATATATATAAATATATATATATGGAAACTATTCTTTCATTATAAATCCTTCAATGTATAAAAGAAGAAAAACAACGGAGAAATTATTGAAAACATATAATAAATAAATATATATATATATATATATATGGAAACTATTCTTTCATTATAAATCCTTCAATGTATAAAAGAAGAAAAACAATGGAGAAATTATTGAAAACATTTTCAGTGAACATATTTGTATTTGAAAGTTCCACATTAAATAAAGTTTTAACATTACTTATTTTAAGACAGAAGAATAACCTCTGTCCCTTAGGTCACATAATAAATATATATTTAGGTCTTACCTCTGAACTTCTTGGGAGGGTTGGCGAGATCCCCCGCCTCTGGGTGCACCACACACCTGTCATCCACTAACCTGGAAGGAAAAGCATGGTGACATTGTTAACCTCATCAGAGCCAAGAAGTGCAGACAGCACATGGGCATCATATATACTCCTCTTCACTAAAAAAACTTTATAATCATCATGGATTTACAAAAAGGTTTGTCATAAAGGGATTAATTAAAGCAGCATTTATGAAACTCAAAATTGAAGTAACAACTCAACATTGTTAAACCAGGTAGGAACCTGGTTAGATAAATCAGGACATGGACACACCATGGAACACTGGAGAGTTATGTAAAATTCTACTTGGAAAATGTGCCAGCCTACCAAATATTTATAATATGTTGTGAAAATAAGTGGCAATAAATCAGTAAGATCTCATATATGCTCACAAACATACACACATACACACACACCTCTTACATGTATGAGACGAATGGAACACGTTAACCTTGGTCAGATTACCTGTAGTTTTTAACCTTGATCAGATTACCTGTAGTTTTTATTTTCCCTTTCTGTCTGAGTGTGTGTTTTGTTTTTCTCACAAGCAATTTGTAAGCTTGTGAGGGCAGGCTTACAGAGTGACCACAGAGTGGGTGGGTGGTTATAAGCGCTCATCCCATGTTCAGACTCTGGCTCAGCAACGTCCTAGCCAGATGCCTCTGTTCCTCCCTCTTAGGCCTATAAAGTAAGGATAGAGTACCTACCTCACAGCATTGTCAGGAGAATTAAATGATTTACTATCCACGAAGTACCAAGTACAGCTTCTGGCATATTGTAAGCCCTTAAATAAGTGTTTAATAGATAAATAAAATCAAAGATCTTGCCTGCTTTATTCCTCATCATACTGTCTACTTCTAGAAGAGTACCTGACACATAGTAGGTACTCACATAGTAGGTACTCAATAAATAATAATCAGCCTTGGCTGGTGTGGCTTATTGCATTGAGCGCCATCCTGCAAACCAAAGGGTCGCCAGTTCGATTCCCTGTCAGGGCACATGCCTGGGTTTTGGGCCAGGTTCCTAGCTGGGGGCATGTGAGAGGCAACTGATCAATGTTTCTCTCCCTCTCTCTCTCCCTTCCCCACTCTGTAAAGAACAATAAAAAATAAAATATTTTTAAATAATGAATACATAAATAAATATTAATCAAATGAATAAATTGCCTTTGTAGATACAAAAAACATATTTTATCCTCATTAAAATAGTTACGAGAAGCCAATTTCTAGGACAATTCCGAGAGAATAGCTGAATTTCTGCCCTGAGAGCCAAGAAACATGACTCTCCTGTCCAAAGAGAAATATCTAACTACCAAAGACTTACTAACATTCATTTTTTCCAATGACTGAGTGGTGGGAATAACTGGGTTCTGCCACCCAGGATATTGTAGAAATGCTTGTTAGTTCTAAGTTTGTGAATTCATTTGAAGGAAGAGGTTGCAACTTTCTTTAAAAAAAAAATTAACAGGGCTCACCAGTACACATCAACTCCAACACAGAGTAAAACCTGATTAGTGATTAAATGTTCACTTGAGCTAGACTCATTATCCAAACCGAAAGTGGGATTCCTGGTCTACCTGGTTACCAGAGCAGACACTTCCTAAATCACCAGATTTTCCTATAGGGTCCAATTCCCACAGAACAAAATGTTAATTTAGTTAAGCAATAAGGTTCTTCCTTTCATTTTTTTTAATATACATCATTCACACTGGTTTACAAAACTGTGGTTTTACAAGAGCTGCCAAGCATGCAAGAAATTCCTTTTAAGAGTTTTTAAAACTGTTTTCTTAGAAACAGGAAGTCACATTGGGTCAAGAAGCAAACCCAGACCTCTGCAATACCCAACTTCGGTCTGTAACACTGAATGCAAAAGGCTCATGAGAATGTCACAACATAACATTTAATTTTTAAAGAAATGCTGTGAGGGAAGGTCTACTTTTCTAATTAGTTAAGACATGTTAGGAATTCTAAGCATAATAAAAAAACATAACCTTACCCTTCAGAGCATATTAAAATTATATAAAAAGTAGCAATGACATTTTACCCATTCTTGGTGCCTACCCATTCCCACAGAACTACAGGTTCCCACTAGAAGCACCCAGAGAGTCCCCACCTGCATGGGCTAGCCATCGGAGGACTGGGAAAAACTAAAGCTACACATCAGATCACAGTGCATTTATATAAACACTTATACCTGTCCTCAATTACCTAGTAGCTCAGGTGAAAACATAATTAAGAATGACTTCAGTTCTTAGAATCCGCCCTATTCCTTATACCCAGTTGTCTGTAAAAATCACAAAGACCATCATTTCACTGTGCAAACTTAAAGAACTGGAACTGGGAATGGAAGAAAGGAAAAGATAGAAAGAAGCAAGTGTGAATCTGTTATAAAGACATATACCAGTGATTTTCAACTGGTATGTCACAAAAATTTTTAAACCTACAATACCTGACTATTTAGTCAGGGGGCAATCCCTTAGATTGTCAAATAAAAAAATGACAAAAGCCAACACAACGATAGCCATCTAGTGGAATGAATCAAAATGATGTGTTTTTTTTTTGGTCAAGCCAGCAAAAAATATATTTTTGGTGAATTTTCATGTGCCACAGAGTTTTAGTGATTCGTTTATGTGTGCTATGAGATGAAAAAAGTTGAAAATCACTGACATATATGATCATTTAAGTTAAAAGTTAAACAGGATTTTAATGGTAATCATTGGCACAACTTCTACAATATTCCCAACACCCTCTTCTTGAATACCTACCTCTAGGGCCAGAGTGTTCCCCATTTGCCAACTTTCTTACAGTACTGATATCAGAAATGTGTCTTATATGGAGCTGAAATAGCACCCTGTGTTTCCCACCACAAAACTTAAATGCATTTTTTATAACAACTTGCTTAACAGTCTTGATCTTCCAATAAATTAATCCCATTAAGTCAGGAACTGAATCCATCTTGTTTACCATTATATCCTTGGCACCTTCTAGAATTAGTTACAGTGATACTAAATAAATATTTGTTATATGCAGAAATGGGTCAGTGAAGAAGTGAGACTTCCTTCCCAAACAACTTTCCTTTTTGCTTCCATTTCTGTCTTCTGTAACCAGACAGACCACATATTCTTTTTCCTGGGATAAACAAGGCTATTTCTCTCCAGTTCGTCCTCACTGGGATATTTACCAAGGAGCTCCCCATCTTTTCATATACCCAAGTGTCAAAATGCACTTTAAATGGGATCCTAGAAACTACCCACGGGAATCCAGATGTGCCCAAACAAGTGGGACAGGGGAATCTTCCCCGACCCCCGTCTTTTTGAGGCGAAGTTTACAGTTAGGCATCCTAAGATCCTGGTAGCTCCCTTGGCAGTCAAGCGCACCTCTGATGTTCATTGGGTCTCTACAGCTAAACAACTCCAGAATCTTCTCATGTGTACTGCTGATGGGAAAGGCACCCACATCCACCATTGGGATGGTTTTCTCCTATAATCTGAGGATAAGAATTTACAACTGAATAGGGACAAATATAAAGATCAACCTATAGCCTCTGAGTAGAAAGCATCTGGAAATCATCTACTGCGTCTGTAGATAATTCATTTTGAGATCTTGCCATGACTGCTGTCCATTTTCATCACTCA
>PVKM010007342.1:0-41731 GCA_004027735.1 Carollia perspicillata | reverse complement strand
CAAAGAAATTCTGTGTGGTTGTACGAAGTGTGAGGAAATGAGTGACGTGTGATTAGGCATAAGTCAATCTTGACGGGCACTGAATAAAGTTTGGATTTCCTCTCACCAAGGTCAAATTATCATTCTAAGTGAATTAGGAGTATTAAAGGGTTTTAAGCAAGAAGTGTCCATAATCAGACTTTCCTAGAAGAAATACAAAGACACAAGAGTAGCAGTTCAAATGGCCAGGAGGTAATGGCATGCAATGAAAACGAATAAAAGTATGCTCTAGTTCTGAGAACAGTTTTTTTCTTTCTAGTCATAGTGTTTCATTAATTCGACAGATTATCCATTGAGTTTTGTATATATATGCTACTCTAAAACACACAAATATGACTGAGAAGTATTTTATTCTCCCCCCAGAGAGCTACTTGTTTATGCTGATAACTAGACACAGATAATTAGCTAAAAGAGAAGACAGAATTGACTAAGGGCATGAAATGAAGAACAAGGAATAATCGAGAGTGCAAAGAAGCATCCATGATTCCAGATCTGGGGGAACAAATCAGAGAAAATCATCCAGGAGAGCTTGTATTTGAAGAGTGCAAAATTTCACTAGAAATAAAAACAAGTAAACAGCAGAAGAAAAGACTTGGAGAATGGATGCCTCACAGGTTCACTGATGTCTGACACAAAATAACGCAAGTAGATGCACTTCAGAGATGAAGCAGAAGAAGAGGCCACGGGAAGGAATGAGGTCAGCTTGTGGGGCTGAGACATTTAGACTTCATCCTGTGGGCAATGTTAAAACGGGCCCTCAAACTAATGTAGGAGAAATGCTGAAACTAGGCCAAGCTTTCCTAAGAGGCATTTTCTTTTCTTTTTTTTTTTTTTATTGTTTTTCAGTACAGTCTTCTGTCTTTTACTCCCATCCCATACCACCCCCTAGTGCTCCCCCCTCCCTCCCCTTTCCACCCCCCCAGTTTCTGTCCATGTGTCCTTTATACTTGTTCCTATAATCCCCTCCCTTCTTCCCTAAAATTCCTCTATTTCACTTTTATTTAAATATCACTCAGGTGGGTGCCAAACTCAGAGAAAGCTCTGAAAATAAGGTTTTTCCTTGAATAAAGATATAGTGCCTTTAAGGTGCCTCAAGGACTACAAGTACCTTTAAGGATCACATTTAAATGTTCAATACACATTAAATCATCTTTTCATATTCCAGTGAGTTTTTATTAAACCTGACTCTAATGGAAAAAAGATGGAAGATTCATTTGGTTAGAGAATGTGGGAGAAATAATGTAAGTGCAAAGATTCCTTTTCCTATGAGGACAGAATGTCCTCAGTTCCCCCGTGTCACCCTGCCCAACCCTCACTCACTACCCAGAAACCTGCATACGGAGAGCAGTTTGGGAGGCTGGAACTGGATCTCAGATTTTCATCTTTGTTCTCAAACCGGCACTTCAGATGGGTCTCTAGAGAAAAACGCTGAAAACATGTCTTGTCTACATCTTTATTCTTTGCATTCTCAGCCTCAACTTGTCCAAAAGAGGCTGCTGTTCTTTTTATCCACATGAAGGCCAGAGATTAGAGAGGTTTGCCAAAGATTTGTTTGCGTGACAGTCATATAAAATGGATTGTTTGTGTTCCAGAAATGTTTTCAGCCTGCCTTTCTTTCTCAATTGAAATTTGGACCACTTCTTAATATGCAGCCTGTTTATGTTTTCAACAATTAAACAACAGAAGAGAACCTGTCAAAAATGCTGCCAAAAGACCTACTATGTGTATAATATTCTTTTATTTTTTTATAAAATTAGCAAGAGATCCATTCATGTGATCGAATCAGGAAAGGGCACTATAATTACTACATCTAGGATTTACGGAGCACATGCTATGCACTTTTCCAAGACCATAATATGTATCCGCTCACGTAATCTTCCAACAGTCTTCTGAGTTTGACACCCTTATCTGCAGCACACAAAAGATAAATCACTCAGCCGGTGTTAGAACTGGGATGTTATACAGCTTCAAAGCTCTTATTCTGAACAACTAGATGATGCTCCAAAAAAAGGTAAGCGCAAGGCTATGTTATTTCCAAGTATATCTTTCTCTGAGGGCTTACACCTGGCTGCATGGGTTTGGGGGCACTATTTTATACATATTACACATGAGCAATGTGTGTATGTTCAACATAGGGGTCAGCAGAAGTTACGTACACACTCATTAGTTCTCAGAGTCATCCTGTAAATACTGTGACTGCAGGGCAACATTGTGGGGAGGGCTCAAGGCTACTGGTGAGGCAGTTTCTGATACAAGAAACTCATACATCACTGTAGAAGCCCTCTTGTAGAGCAGAGTACAGGTTGTTAGAGGGTTCTTCAAATGACCAATTATTAACTGATCCCAAAGCAGGACCATCTTGTTTGAAAAGGCAAAGGCCACATAATAATAAGTGGCTCTTTAATAGTCCTATCATATATGACACTTGGATAGGTACAATACAAAGGCCTCAGAAAGCTCCACACATACAAAAGGATTTAGGACTGGAAGCTTTCCCAGCTGAGTTTTTCTTTTTTTTTAAACAGAGTACCTGCTTAATGACTTTTGAAACAATTATCATTAAGACACTATTTTATGCCTGAGGTACTCGACCCACAGTACATGTATGCTTTCTAAGCTATGAATGTCATCGGCAAATACAGACATTTACATTCCCTTCTAATTTGTTCTAGTTAATAAACTGGGTTCTAAGCACCACTGCATTTAGCAAGTAAAACACATTTAGAAAATTACGGCTAAGCACTGGTAGCCATCATTTCTAAGCACAAATGATGATTTCTAGTGCTTTTTATATTGAGTCTGAACCAGCTTCTACCTTACTGATGCAGTGATATTAACTTGTATAAAGTTCAACATCTTGTAAGAAATATGTTAAAAGTGCCATTACAAAATGGCAGGATGCTAAGTGGTGGGCATTATGAAGATATTTTAAAATTATTCTTTACACAATTATACATTAACATATTAGTGATAAATTGTAAAGATCAGAATATTCAACAATTCCCAAAATGCACTAGAAGGAATAGAAGCAAGTTTTGGAGGCAATTCCTACATGAGGTTAAGAAGTGATAACCCACAATTGTGCTGTAAAATTTTTGGAATTACTTACCAAATTTTAAAATGTAAGCAACTTACATTTCAAAAATCAAGATTTCCAGCTTCCCATAAATAATTAGAAGACCTGATTAAGTTGGGTTTTGGTTACAGCATGGACACCTTGGCTTGGGACTGAATATTGAGATATGCCGTACCCAGTTTCCCCCACTGTTCTTAACACAGACACCTTCAATCATTCATATAACCTGCCTGGCCCCTACACCAAAGTGGAGTGTTCAGACTTGCCCGAGACAGCTAGGGTTATGTATGTGCAAAGAGCTCAAGCAATCCAGACTCCCAGTTAGTGTCGTACAGGAATCATTTCTGCACCACGTAGACTCTGCCTACTTTTTTCCAGGAGCTTGCTTCTATGTAAGGTAGGCAACGCAATCCCCTTTGCGGATAACTATAGAACTTAAAAGTTAAAAACCACTTAAAAAGCGACAGAAAGAATAAATCTACTTTATCTTCTTATCTTCTATATTAAGTGCCTCCAAACAATGGAAGAGAGTGGTCACATCCCAAGTCTTTTTTTCCCAGGGTATATATACTCCCCAGTTCTTTCAGGCATTCATCTATCATACCACTTGGTTTCATGTCTAGCTTATGGTCAACTAAACTTCTTAAGCTTTCTGTGTGTGTGTGCGCGCTTGTGTGTATAAATAGCTGTAAATCAAATTGTCAGGCATCATATTTATTCATATTAAATTTCATCATGTTAATTCAGATTTATCACTCTAGTGTGGTGACAATATTGTGAATTTTTTGTTCTGTCCTTGACTGTATCTTTTTTGATTGCTACTATGGAGAATTTTCCCTAGATACTCTTTTATTAGAGTATGACAGGTATTTCCTAGTGATATAGTTGAAATAACTCGAAAATAAAAGGCATTAGAAGAGTGAATTATCTTCTTACTGCAGATTTATAAAAAACATAAAAACTTTTATGAGTAAAACATGACAATTGCAATCTCTGTGACCTCTATCCATGTACCAAGTAAACAAAAGTCATAAATTAAGTATAATTATAGAATGTTTTCTCTACAAATCTTAAATGCGATGGAAAAAATCTTGTTTCCATGGTTTTATTTAATCAACTATTCCTAGGAAATTGGGAATATCTTTCCAAATTTGAAAAATAGTGAAAATAGAGATGGACATAATTGGCTTAATAAAAAATTTAGAGGATATTTGAAAAGGCAAAGAACTGAACTCAAGCTTTTAAAACCGAACCACACATCCACAGAGTGTGTTTTGTTTGTACAAGTGTGTGCGCTGCCATGGAGCAATGACTAGGAATGCATGCTCATAAATGTATGTGCATATGTGAATAAGTGTATATATGTGTTTGAGCATGCTTGTGTATGCACATGTGTCTATATGCATGTTTCTTTAGGTCCTGGAAGGAATTCCACCTCATATTAAAAATTGCTTAGTGAATTCTAAAACGTAAGAACAACTAGAATTTCTGTATCCTCTACCAATATACCAAACAGATAATTTAAAATATATTACAGATATCGGAACACATGCTCACTGAAATGTCATAATTTGATTTTACTTTACATTAAGGGGTACCTTGATATTCTTTGAAAGTATATTGTATTTGATCAAATCATTCAGAACATTTCGACGTTATTTTGGGATAGATGGACAAGCACTACATTTCTGAAACTTTAATTTGGACCAAAACAAGTGTCATAATCTAGGCTGAGAAAATTTATGGAGTCCCTTGATATACAATGCTGAAGAATACATACTTGTGTGCACACACCTTTTTGAGACATAGAAAAACTTAACACTTAATAAATAATAAGTACCTGGGGAATATATGTATGAACATAAGAGAATGAGACGCCACTAGAATAGGATAAAATTAAATATTCTATATACCGAGGAAGTTATGGTAAGTAATCAAAAATGAACCAGATTCACTTCCTAAAGTAATATTTTTAAAATAAATTTTACCCTGTCCATATTGTTAATCAAACTGAAAGAATTTTGAGTTAATATGGCATGAAACTATCACTTTCTCTTACTAAAATATACTTGAAGACAAAGATAAAAATGTAACTACAGTAATACCAAAAATAAGGTTAAGATTCAAGCATTTCCCAGAATCTGAAAAAATTTCCTATAACAATGGCATCAGTGGAATCCAACCAAGAAACAAAATTAGTCCTATATGTAGCCTTTACTGGCTAAAGCAGAACAAATGGAGATGTAAACCAATCAAAACTAGATATCCTTATGTGTTAAAATGTTAAACATAAATTTGTCTTATGATCCAGCAATTCCACTCTTAAGAATGTACCCCAAATAAAATGAAATAGAACTTATATTCACACAAGGACTTACAAAAAATATTCTTAGCAACATTATTCATAATAGCCCCAATCTAGAAACAACCCAAATGTCTATCTGATGAACGGATAGTTAAAATGTAGTATCCATTGAATGGGCTATTATTCAACAATAAAAAAAGAAATAACTACTAATTCATGAAATGACATGGAAAAGTCTCAAAAACATGCCAAGTGAAAGAAGCATGAGACCACCTATTATATGATCATGTGAAACGTCTAGGAAAGGCAAATCAACAAGCTACAGGGAGTAGAGTAGTGGTGGCCTGGAGCCCGAAGGAAGGAAGAAATAGGGTTTAACACGAAATTGGCATGAGGGATTATATTTAGGTGACGAAATGTTCTACAACTGATTTCTCATCATAGTTGCACACCACTGAAAATTCACTAAAAAGAATCACTAAAACTGTTCAGTTGGAACGGGCTAATTATATGTAAAATGTGTCTCAGTAAAGTTATTCTAAAACTCGGCATGTTGACACTTCTACATTCTAACCCTATTTTCTTCAATACATGCATAAATATCACACAGACACTGCTTTATCATGTATCTGGAGAAGAGGCTTAGCCCATTTTCAGTTGCAGTTCTCCAGTTATTAAAACTCCAGTACAAGTAGGAAGCAAGCAGGAACTAGATGATTAATAGTGCAATAAATCATGAGAGATAGTCCTGCTTTACCCAGGGCTTCTGGGGTAGATGCATAGGCAGAAAAGCCTTGGGAGCACCCATGGTGGGATTTATTGGTTTTCATATGCCAACGGTAGGTAATGAGCAATGACATCAGACTCAAATTTTCCTCATACCCGGTATGTCGAGTGCTGCAGTTGCTGTCAGGAACTGGGTCCAGCACAGCAAGTCTGACTACGGCTTTGGATCTGAGAGTGGGCAGTAAGCGGGACTACCAAAAAATTACAGTAAGCATCCTGAGTCAACACTGAATTTAAAAGAAAGTTTGACAATCAGTGATAATATTTTCTAAAAAGAACAAAAAATAGAAAAGGAGATAAAAGTTCGTTGGACTAACGCATTTCAATAGGGAAAGAACAGCTTTTCAACAAATGTTGCAGGGATTAATAGAAGCTCCATATGACAAAAAAGAATTTAAACACATAACTTGCACCATATACAAAAATTAATGCTAAATAAATTGTAGACAAAAAGATTAAGACCTACCACTAGAAAACTCTTACAAAACCACAGTAGAGTGAATTTCCCTGTAGGTTAGGCAAAGAGTTGTTAGATGCGACACTAAAAGCACATGAAGAACAAATATTTAGAAGTTGCACTTTATAAAAATTAAACATTTTGTACATTCAAAGACACCAGTAAGTATGTAAAAAAGGTACGCCATAGAAGAAAACATTGCAAATCATACGTCTTATAAGATTTGTGGCCAGACTATATAAGGGGCTTAAATTAGAATTCAAGAACAAGTAGAAAATACTCCAATTAAAAATGGACAAAAACATAAATAGATATTGCATCAAAAAATCTATAAATGATGAATAGACACATAAAAACATTTAACAATATTACAGAAAAACAAATTACCACAATGATATACCACTTATACTCAATGGAATAACTATAATAAAAAAAGACAAATGTTGGCAAGGATGTTAGCAAATTGGAGCCCTCATCCACTGCTGGTGAGAATGTAAAATAGTGCAACCACTTTCGAAAACAGTTGGCAGTTTCTTTAAAAAGTTAAACATAAATTCATTGTATGACCCATAAATCCTGCTCTTAGATGTAGAATTTCTTTTATGTAGAGAAATGAAAATGTGCTCACACACAATGTATACATAGGAGCATTATTCACAAAAATAAAAAAATCCAGTCTCATCAACTGATAAGTAGACAAAATGTGACATATACATACAATCAAATATTACCTCAAAGCAAAAAGGAGTAAAGTACTAATACATGGTATAGCTGGGATGATCAAACACTGGCAAACTGAAAGAGGCCAAATGCAAAAAGGAAACATATTGTATGATTATAATTCTGTGAAACACTGAGAAATACAAAGCTATAGATTCAGAAAATAAATTGGTGCTTGGCTGGGGCTAGGGATGAGAAGAGAAGGTGACCATAAATGGGCCCCAGGCATCTTTCTGAGATAACAGAAATATCCTAAAATTTTACTATGGAGAAGATTACATAACATTATATTTACTAGAAACCATTAAGTTGTACATTTAAAACAACTGAACTTATGCTATATAAATTATACTTCAATAAAGCTTTAAAATGTTTTTAGGTCAATAAAAAGAAGTAGTCAGCTAAGGAGAAAGGAAAAAATAAAAATATATGTGCACAAATTATTGACTTTGGAAAACAAAAGGCAGTTTTAAAAAATATTGTATTCTCAATAAAATTGTAAATATGGTTGCTATTAACTAAAAATAGAGGGTCATAAAGGAAACTAAGCTCTGAAGAACAGGGAACTATTGGAAATGAGAAAACTCACAAAGGACACTAAAATTCAATGCAAGAATTAAATCTTGCACTGGAGCATGACTGACATAACAGAAACTAATTCAATGATTCTGAGAACAAACAAGAAATTATACAAGGACACAGGTGAAAAGGATACAACGCAGACTAAAGGATGGGACAACAGCAGTTAAGTAGCACAAAGTGAAGAAAATCCTACACAGAAAAATAGAGCACGTGATTATTAAGCCTATACCACAAGAAAGCTCCACTGAGGTAATTAATTTTCAGATAAAGGATCTATGTGTTCTGGACATATGCAAACAAAGACCATCACCTACATACGTCCTGGCAATATCCTTGAACCAGTTATTCTCCTTTAGCTATCCCAATCCATTCTTGCTCTGCTTGGCTGCGTGCTTCAGCAGGATGATCCCTGCATTCTGTTTGACCCAGCCTCCTTCTCCTACTAGTCATCTTCCAGTTGGGTTTGGCCAATAGAAGGCAAGGGTGGAAATACTTAATGGATGAAGGGTAGGAGAAAAGGTAGTTCAGGGTATTTCTCCTCCTTACTTCCTCACTTTTTCAACACCATATCTTAGCAGCTAAGACCCCTCCAGGTGAAAACTCCTACTGGCTGGACCTTCCTCCCGAGTTCCAGCTTTCACTGGCCCCTGTAACACTATCGCCATAACAGTGTCTTCCTCTCTAGAGGTGGTGATGGTTTCTGAGTGGAGGTAATCTCTGAGGCCTCACTGGCCCAAATTAAGAGTATGTTCCCTTAATCCTGCCCACATCCCTGTGAGTAAACCTATCCACTTATTCCGTCTAGGGTGAATTTTATTTCCTACTGGAGGACCCTGAATGACACAAAGGGTGAAGAAAATACCCATAAATATACAAAGAGAAAATAATTTGGCATACAAAGGAATCAAAGTCAGACTGATCTCACACTTTTCCACTGCAAAACAAATACCAGGAGCTAATGGGACAAAAGATATAATGTGAGAAGAAAAATTTTGACTCAATAATTCTATTCTGCCACTCTTGTGTGAAGTCAATCAAATGCTATTTTCAAAAGGGCAAAGGCTCAAAAAATATATATACAAATTTTTCCTGAAAAAAAAGTCAAGAACATTATTCAATCAATTAAAAGTTATTTAAAACTGAGTTCTCAAAAATGTGTTTTAAAATCATTAACAATGAATATTGAAAATGTTTAAATATACAGAATTTTTAATAGGACTATATAATTACATATGAGGCAAAACATATTCTTTAAGTTGAAACTATATACTGTAACAGTAAATAATTTAATACTAACAATCTTAGTCTATAATTTCATATTAAATTAATAAAGACCAGAAAGTAATCCAAGGGATTGGACTAACAAAAAAAAATGATAATTCCTTGTTTTATTCTTGATTTTAGTAATTGGGAAAATTGAGAATTGTACATGTATTACAACAAAAAACTTAAAGTCAACACTAGTGGACTTAAAAATAAGATAACTATGTTCCAAGTCATTGCAGAACATATTCTAATTTAAATACAGCCACACCTTTAAATAAATGAATCCAGTAGCTATATTTCATCCTTGAAAGACAATGCTTTCCTAAATTCACACAGATGGCTATCAGTTGAGAAAGGTCTACGAAAATTTCTTCCTCCATGGACAAGTAAGCAGTGGATACAACCACATACCAACATATTAGTAGCTCACTGTGCACTTAAATACAGTAATCAATTGTGTTTTCTAATTATTTCTACTATTATTCAGGGTTCTTGGCCAATGTAATAGTAAGAACACTACTTTGTGAAGGAAAAAAATAATGTACTTCAATTTATTAACCACTTATCGCTATGATTTATTGGCTACTGGAAATAATTTAGCTAGCCAGTAAATGAATGTAAAATAGTTTGAATTTTTTATCTGAAGTGCTTTCGAGGTGAAGCATGCTGAATATAAATTGTCCCATTAGGTGTACTATATAAGTATAAATGGGAAATGCCAGGAGAGAAATTAAATGGCATCTGTAAATGTCATCTTTGAATATCATTTACCATCTGGATAAAGAGCAGTTAAACTGACCCTAAAATGTAAAAAT
The DNA here is from genome assembly GCA_004027735.1 of Carollia perspicillata. Taxonomy (NCBI): domain Eukaryota; kingdom Metazoa; phylum Chordata; class Mammalia; order Chiroptera; family Phyllostomidae; genus Carollia; species Carollia perspicillata. The sequence continues at coordinate 31,685 of PVKM010007342.1, read as the reverse complement.
GGAATTTGAACAGAGATATCAAATAAGTGACTGTATTTCCATTAAAATGAAATAAAATCCAAAATCTTCCAGATACAAATGAATTTTCAATTTGGAAAATATCCTAAAATACAGTGAAATTACATGCTATATTTACGCATAGGTAACACAAGGTTCGAAAACAAAGGAACCAAGCACGTTGTTTTCAAAGGGGCTAAAGATGAGCTCCTCGGGCAGCAATTGTATCTTCTCAACAACTCTCCTGTTGCCCAAGCTTTTATTGATAGTTTTAGCGTGTATAACAGCCTCTGTATGCGAATTAAATCGAAATACGGTTCTTAAAATCAGGAAGCATCAAATTTAGGTGTGGACTCAGTAAAAGCTACAAAACAATCTAAAGTATATTGTGCTTGAATACATTAGCCTTCCTCTCTGCTAAAATGCTTAAGACGAATATTTACTGGGCAGCAAAGGTAGAAGAGACACATTCGTCCAGACAAACTGGAATTGCCAGCCTGGCTGATGAAAGCAAAGGCGGAGAGTGCCGCTGCAGTGTCTGCACGTCCCCAGCCCCAAAGGCGAGCAAATATGAGCTGATGCTGACGGTGGGGCAGCAGTGAGAACCAGGGGCATGCCTCAGGGAAGAGGCACGAGGGAAAGTGGAACAGGTCACAATGGACTTACAGTGAAAAATGTAAAGGGGAGCCTCAGATAGCAGCAGACACTCACAGGAAAAGAGAGCAAAAGAGTTTCAAAGGCCTGTATAAAAGAATTGGAGTCCTATACAGACAAAGTTTCAATCTCACGGACTTAAAAATTCTTCCTAAGAGTGAAGTTTTAATCAGCTCCTCCAAAGCTCTGTGGTAGCAACAACAAAGACATTTGATGTCTACATGGCTCCTTACAGTTTATGAAGCACTTTCACATTTATGATCTTAGCAAATAGACTGGATAAGGAAAAATACTTTTCTCTAAGAGGTGATTAAATAGAAAGTCAGCTATTAAGTGACCTATCTGAGATAACACAGGTTATTAAGTCTGGAAAGAATAGGGGACGGGATCAACAGACCTGAACAGGTTTTCTAGCCTTATGTTTCTAGGTATTTTGTTGTCTTTGTTTCCAGTCTCTCTCTGTGAGATAAAACAGTTTTTCCTATGGGCACCTTGGCCATCTTCTCACACTGCTTGTTCAGAGCATTCCCTACACATGTGCTAGAGCTACAAAACTTGGGAGATTCTCAGAACTCTGAGGTCCTTAAAGAGGGAGGTCATGTGTGGGTCAAGAGGAAGATGGAAGTGGCCATGGAAGCGGCAGCCTCAGTAAGGAGGTTGTGATGTGCTGGTCAGTGGAGACCGTGGGCTTGGAGGCAGACAGATGGTTGCGGACCCAGCCTGTTAATCCTGATATTAACCTTTCCGAGCCTCCAGTGTTCATCTCTAAAATGAAACTATTAACAAAATAATTATACATAAAGAAGCTGGCACAGCGCCTGGCTTCTAATTAGCACTTACTTAGCACATGGTTATCAAGCAACTGCAGCCCTGGGGTAATTTTCCATATCTCTTCAGCCAAATTAACTGCTGTACTGACTATCCCAAACATTGAAGATTTAAAGCAGATTTAGTTTGAATAGCCTTTGGGAGTGACAGCATCTGCAGGTTTCTCTTGTTGTCTAAATATGCATTTCACATTTTCTCAGCAAAGCACAGAGAAATTAAACTGCAGACTGGGTATCGGGGTGGCGGAACTGTCCTCTTGTTCTTGAATTCCTATCTTCATTTCCCTTCCCAAAAAGCCTGTAAGAGCTTGATGCAGGGAACACTTTGTTGCTTCTGGTGAATAACTAGGGTTTGAGAGAAGCCAGGTGGAGGATGGAGGAGGGAGCAGTCTCAGGAGACCTCTAATTCCAGAAGCAGGGCGAATTCTGCATCCGCTTCCTTCTCATTTTGTCTGTACTGCACGAAGCACCATGGAAAGAGGCCTGGTGCTGAGTCATGCTTCTTGTTCTCTGCAAAAGGCAGCCTGAAATACCTACCTTAATTTCCACTCATTCTCTTATCCAAAATTATTTACTGTTTATCAGCTTTGGGTCAACAATTTGTGGTTGTTGTGGACACAATGATGAATAAGACAGACTCAGTCCTTACTCTCAGGGACTTCAGCGCAGAGAAGTGGAGGAATGCGTGCAAATGAAATATGAAATAGCAGTTGTTACAGTATTACGGAAGAATGTAGTCTAATTACTGTGTCGCAGACACAGAACTGCATGTTGAGAGTGCCACAGTGATCAAACAGGTACGGCCCTGTCCTCATGGAGCTTACTCTCCTGAGGTAATGTGTATCAAAGTTCTCGGTGCGGTGATGCATATGTGTAACTGCTGTCAAAATACAACCTGTAAAAGGCTGTCTTTTCTAGCTAAAAATAGTTAACTTGAGGTCAAAGACTTTTCTCATGCTGACATTTACTGTTTATCCTTTATATACACTACACACACTCAAAAAATATTTGCTTTAAAAGTTGGCTAAAATAAAGTCAGATCAATGTTTTGGGGTTTTAGCTTCAAGGAAAAAGCTGAGACAGAGGGCCAAAGCTATTTTCTGCCACTGCTAAGGGCAAGGACCTTCTCAGGCAGCCGAGGGTGGCCAGGGTAGAGGGGAGTGGTGGAGAATAGTTCATTACTGCCCCAAAACCTAAAGGCACCATCCCAGTGCCATCCTCAGAGTCCCTTGAAGAAGAAACTATCAACAGGTTGGTAAATGGGGGGTTTTGTCTGTCTTACCACAAAAGGGTAGTAATTAACAAGTAATTTGTAAGGACAAGTAACCCCTAAGATATTCTTGTGCTCTTGTAAAGACGTTCACCTTAAAAAAACATCATGGAAGTGATAGGGGGATAAAAATAAATTTAACTTCACTAACAACAAAATACAAATGTTCAGATGTTTAACCAATAACCAGCACTCATTAACTCAGGTGCCACACCTCCTTCCACGGTAAGAGTCTGGCAGTCAGTCATCCAGGGGTGGAATTTACCCCAAAGAACTATGTGGACCACTTCAGACACTTTCTGCACATAGCAGAATGTCTAGGTGCCATCATACCATACTCTGGTTTGTTTATGATTGGAAAAGAAGATGACTTATTCGGTCACCATGAGGTCTTTGTGGCTTCCTGGAGAGGGATGCTAAGGCTGCATCTGAAGTGCGGCTCAGATTATTCAGAAGCTCCACTTGTCCTCAGCCCAGCACACTGAGTCTTCAGTCCTGATTTTTTCACTAAGCCAGGCCCTGAAGGCTGAGCAGCAGCAACAACCAGAAGCACTGTAGGTCTTAGCCCCTGTGGTCCAAAACCATTCAGCAGTGTCCCCAGCGAATGCAGACTCACTTTAATGCAGCATTCGGCTATCTCTATCTCTGCATCCTCTGTGATATCCATGGCCATACTGCAACAGGTAATAAATTACTGTTCACTAAGCATCTGTTGATTGAATGAATTAAAAAATACTTGCAGTGATAAAATAGTAATAATGAAATGGAATGGCATACCTGGCTGTGATAAAACTTTTAGGGAGCACAGAGATAGATAACTGACAAAGTAAACAAAAAAAAATGACATTTTTTTGGAGCCTCAGACAGCACTCAGTTTAACTACCACATTTATGAATAAAGAAACCAATGACAATAAATTTAAAGTTACTTCCTCAATGTCACAGGGAATGAAAATTGAGTCTTCAAAGCCTGTTTCCAGACTCCATGATACATTCCCATTCCAAGAAACCACACACAAATTCACACTACTGACAAAATGCCTTAGTTTTTAACATTCTGCAAAAATTTTAATTCCTAATATTTTGATTACATAGATGAGAACTGACAGTGTTTAGAGGCTCATCCGTCCCTTGGTTGCCATGTAAATAGAGTCTGTTCATATAATTGTCAACATTTTGCTGCACTATAATTGATTTTCTTCATGGTTGCTCAGGAGGCCTCAAGGAAGCTTAGAGGCCTTCTTATATCTGGTCACAGGTAGGAAAGGATTTCTTTTTTTCAATATCTCTCTCCCTGCCTTGATTGCTACTAAACTCGGAGCTGTTCATAATAATGCATATCCTTTGGATTAAGTTTGCCTTCATCTTCCTAGAATTCTTACTTGACCTAATTTTTAAACCATTATTTCAATGTTTATGATTTATTGTGAACAATTTTACACCCCTTTTTAAGATAGGTTGGATAGAGAAGTAAAAGATGTCAACAACTCTTTAAGTAACGTACTTCCGTGCAGAAATTTAAACACAGATAAGCTGTGCACATGTTCAGCCTAGAGCTCCAGACCCTCAGTTAAACCAAGAGAGCCCAGGGCTGGAGACTTAACTCCCATGAATATGGTGTATCAACAAATTCAACCAACATTTCAACATACACTGGTTAAACAATTTTTATAAAGCCCATGATGTTTGCAAACATCAAAATCAATGGATATTTCAACTGGGAACTGCAACTCAATAGGAGATGCTTAACCAGGCAATATCTTTATTTTTACAGGGTCTCACTGTTTTAAAAAGTTCCAAACTGCAGCTAAAAAGGGAACTGGGACCTAATCACTTATGTAGGGTTAGTTATGTTGACATTTCTGTGTAAAAACATGCAGAAATTTGAAGTTTATAATAAAAGTTCAATATGCTTCGAAAAACAATCCACCAACAGGGTTCTTCTGATCTATGTACTATTGTACTTTGCTTTTGCTGGGGACTTGGCATATCAGTAAAAGAGCCATTTACCCAAGACTCAGTCTTGGGAATCACTTCACAGTGCATGTAACTACATATGCAATTGTAACATTTATAATTCTTAAGTAAATGTATCTTTAAAAATATGTGGTGACCTCCTGGAAGACAAGCCTGTCTGTGCTTACCTGGCACACTATTCCTTGTTTGTAATTTAATTTCCATTTTTCTTGCCTATGTTATTCAAGAAACTATTGTCTCTGAGGACAGCAGTCGCCAACCTTTTTGGTGCCAGGGACTGGTTTCGTGGAAGACAATTTTTCCACAGACTGGGCTGGAGGGGGATGGTTTCAGGATGAGTCAAGCACATTACATTCAAGCTTACCTCCTGCTGTGTGGCCTGGTCCCTGAAAGACCCAGAACCAGGGACGTCTGAGAAGATGTGACTGAAGTGATAGTGTTTGATGCTCTTAAAAATATTTATGGCAATCTCATTTAAAAATGTCAATGACTGTTTCATTTTTTTCAAACTATAAGGCAACTACCACAACTAAGGGGAAATACTTAAAACACCAAAAATGTTGCTCATTAAAACTGTCTCTTGGGCTGCTTCTTTTGCTAATTCATCACTCAGCATTTCTCCTTTGCACTATGTAACTTAGAGAAACATCTGCTATCAAAAACAAGTATAGTTACACAGTTCTTTATTTTATGTATGAAAATAAATAGGTAATTATAACCATGCAGGGCAAACATTTATTTGCATTCTGCCTACAAAGGGAGTCTGGGTATAGATATACTCTCTATAGCAGAGGCCTTCCGAAACACAAAAACCTAGAGACAGAAATTTATAGCATTAATTATTTTTTGGTTCTAGAATGAAAGTTCATTGTAATAGACAGAAGATACTAACCAAATTCACAGAAAATAAAAGCCCCAAAATATACGGTGCTATTGTAGTAGGCCAGTTAAGAGCCTTCTAGAGCAAAGACCAGGAGAAGTTAAGAGAGTCATTTTCTTTTAAGACTCTTGGGGCAAGAGAGGATGAGACAACACAGAGTGAAGATTCTGAGATGCAAAAGATCTAATAAACAATTAGCAATATCTCAGTTACTCTATTCTCTTTCAATTTTCAAAGGTCCTCTGTTGGTTATTCATTTGCTCAAATGGATGTTATTGACACTTCTCCAAGCACCAGGCCTTAGAGTGGATGTGAGAAGATCCTCCCTCCTGAAGAACACAAGAGTTCTAAAGCTCTGAGAACAAAGGTTTCCCTACAGCAGCAGGACTTCATGAAGGGCGTGAAGCCTCAATTAAACAAAGCAAAGACTCACCCTTCACAGACCCTCACTTTACCCTATTTGCGCATTAACCTGTCCTCGAATTCAAAGCGCTGGTTGTAGTTTCCATTAGATAATTTTCTTTATAATTTTTTGTGATGCTGAATGATAGACCATCTTTTTCCCCAGGTTACATAAAGGTAAAGGCATTTTTTCTACTGCAAGAAAACATACTGCTCGTAGTAATCAATGTTTTATAATCGGAGTGAGAATGCTCTTAAGACTCTGAAGCAGCATCCGAAGAGCTCCCCCGTGTTTGCTACTGGCAGAACATCAGTTACCTCGATACAAGCAACACACTGTCGTAAACTTAACTAATTGTCTCCATCCTGCCTCTACTCAACTTTTCTTACCCCCGGGGTGCCTAATTCATCCTCTCAGGGGAAGAAGATAAGCAGATGGATGTGAGCCGGTGCACAGAACTTTGTACAGCCACCAACCCTGAGAGCAATTGGTCAACACCCTTGAAGCCAGTTAAACTTTTGGCAAATGGTTTCCAAACTCCAACAGATGGGTTATTGGTCCCAGTTGTGCTGTTCAACATCTACATGACTGCAGACAAGAAACTAAAATCTGGGAGTTGGAGGGTTATTTCTCTCTAGTATTTTCTATTTTACGATTTTACTCCATAGCTAGTGTCTTCTCTTCATAATGGAAAACTTGGCCTGGTTCTATTTTCTCCACTGTAGAATGACACAAAGGAATGACAGTCGTGTGGTTGGCACTCACCAAGGACGTGAATGTTTTCATTTTATAACCAACGAAGCAGATGGTTAACTGAAGCTGTTGCAATTACACAGGGACAAGTCAGTCTTCAAACTCACAGCTCTTGCCTTACAAAGTGAGCCAGTTACTACCACAGCTCAGTTTTAGTGTTTAGGCTCTCAGAGGGCAACAAAATTACCATTATAAAAAAACGTTATGTAAATGAAACATTTCTGATTTCTAAACCTACTTTTAAGCTACTTTTTCTATTTCTGACTTTTCTGAACACTGTAAAGGTCAACCTTATATGAAGGATTATGAAACTTTCTTACCAGAATATTTTTCATTTCCCCTATATTACATTTAGAATCCAATCCCTCAAATCTTTATCTTCTACTCTCTTGCCCTTCCTCTCTAGTTCTATGTCTGCACCCCTATATTCCCTAACTGTAAATGTTATTTCAGATGCCATTTTTAAAATAAAAGTTTCCCTTAGAAGAGGATACGCTGCATACCTGTTCCTAAATTCCTTATACTTTTACTGTTGTAATCTCTAACCAGGGATTTGAATTTCCCTTTTATAATTCCAAGAAGAATGCAAATTGCTTCTCTGGCATGAACATATACACCCACACTACTTGGTGCTGCAAGAGCGTTTTCCCAGTTCAGAGTTAGAAGTCTGAAGGAGAAAAGTGTCAGAGGGAAGTGGGGGAGGAAAAGAATCAAAGTAGCGCATCTTTACAATGATAGTCCCGAGGACATTCCCAGGTTCCAGACTTTCTTTCCAGGAGCCAGATTATTTTCACTTTTATTTTAAGATGGGAGCAGCCCCATCTGTCCGGCTAGTGGACAGCCAGTTTATGAGCATTTTCCTCTTTCCCAGACATATAATGAAAATCAGAAAGTCTTAATGCTATTCTTATATCCAGTGTTCTAGATACCAACCTGAAAAACATTCAGATGGTACCAAATCATGGGGTGTTTCTCTTTTACCCTTGGTAAACAAATGAAGTTTGTTTTGACTTGAATAGTTTTAATTGTATGAACAAAGAACATGAGAGAAGGCAAGTTTGGTATGAACATGAATGAAGCTGAATGGAACTGACAATGAACTTTCTCTTTGCTTGCCCATAAGCTGGTATTTGACAGCTACTGCTCTAGGGCTGAATTGTGTCCCCACAATTTGTATTTTGAAGTCCTAATCCCAAGTACCTCAGAATGTGACCTTCTTTGAAGACAGGGTCTTTGCAGAGGCAATCAAGCTACAACAAGGTCATCAGAGTGGGCTCTAACCTAATATGACTGGTGTCCTTATAAAAAGGGGAAATTTGGACACTGACAGGTACAGGGAGAATGCCATGTGAGTGTGAAGACAGTAATCTAACAAGCCAAAAGGAAAAAGACTTGGGCTTAACCCTCCCTTCATAGCCCTCATGGAAGGAGTCAACCCATCAGTAACCTTGATTTTGGACTTTTTGACACCAGAACTCTGAGATAATAAGATTTCTATGGTTTAAGCTGCCCAGTTTGTGATACTTCGTTGCAGCAGCCCTAGCTACCTACTTTATTATTTTCCTGGAAATTAAACTTACAATTTTTGAGAAATTTTAACTGTACGTTACTGTTGAAAAAACACATACTTACGACTATTCAATTTCATATTTGATCTCTTAACTTTAGAAAAAAATCTATGCTTCTTTTTAATGGTAATGTCTTGAATTTCACAATAACATCCATGATTGCCATAGGAGATGGTGAGAATCCTCAAAAACAACATTTTGCAACTGAATAAACAGAAGCAAGTAGAAGTTAGAGGACTTTGAGTCACTAGTTAGTTACCAGAAGAGATGGTCATATGGCTCCCAGTCCCCGAGATTTTCTACTGAGGCCTACAGTATTAGTATTAGTCATTAATTACATATTATTAAAATGTCATGTTAAATCTGCTGCAAGTCAAGTTAGCATAATAATAAGCAGAAAGTTAGATCACAAAAGAGTTTACTCCTCTGAAACAGTTATGTACAATTCTTGACACATATTCTTAATCAGACAATTGGTAATTTCACTGTTACATAGTAGATACAATTTTATACCATTTTGAGATGAGCACAGCTAATGGAAAACTGCAATATCTAAGTCAGTCCATGGACAGATTAAGATTTTCATTTCAAATATGCATATTCAAGCAGAGAAAATGTTCAGAGGACCACTTATGTAATTCGGTAATTCTCAATGGTTTTCACAAGGTGCACCTAAATACTCTGAGGCAGTTCTAAAAAAATGTTATTTTATTATTTTAATTAAAGTTCTTACTTACCACATAAACCTTTTGATAAACCTTTTCTGTTTCTTTTCACTTTCAATTATTTCCTTTGACACTGATTTTGTTAAGAAGATTTGGGGAAACATGGTAGGAATCTTGAAATAGCTGATATAGAATAGAATTTTGACTCTTCTACCCAAAAGGGTAGAACTAAGATAACTTAGTCAAAGCTGCATTTAAATATGTTTCAACTCAAAACAAAGAAAACCTTTAAAAAGAGGTATGCTGTGACAGAACTTGCTGCTGCAGAATGCCTTTCAAGGGTTAATCACTGGCGACGTTCTAAGCACTAGACCATTTGGAGGCTTTGTTCTACGAAGGATTTGGGCAACTATTAGATTACATTAAGTGGATTTTATGGCCTTTTTCATCCTAAAAGTCCATGGTTCTATGAATTCACTATTAATATCACAGAACTAGTTCTTCCTCTCTGTTCAAACAAGGCTTATTCCTTCATATGCTTGACTCCCTTTGCATTTGGTATATGGACTTAATTTATTTTTATACATTTAGAATACACAGGATGAAGCATTATTCACGGCTCATATATGTCAAATTAGAGGTAGGGCTTAAGTCAAATTCTCATTTTTTAGAAGAAACTCATCTATCAGTTAGTATATTAGATGATAACAACAAACTGTTTTATAATAAAGAAAAAATAAAGTTATTTTAACATTCATGTTAGTCCTGGAGTTCTTTCCTGAAGAGATAGAAATAATTACCACACCATGAGATAATCGAATACTAACCTCCTTCATTTTTTCCAATTCATTCTGTAAAGCTTGCTTTGCAATCTCAACTTCTATAAGCTGCTGCCTCAGTTTCTCATTTTCATCTTCTGTTGTTGTTCTCTTTTCTTCCACATTTTCTAATTCATGGTGAAGTCTCACAGATACGTCCTTTGCAACCTAAATTAAAACATTTGTAACAATAAATATAATTAAAGACAACAAAATATGTCAGCTACAGTTACATTCACATTAAAAGTATTAAAAGCCGATACTTACATATTATTTATGATATGCAGGCATTATTCCCGATGCTCTACATATAAGCTATTGACATACACAAACCATTTAACCCTCACAACAACCTCACGGAATAGGTATGATTATTATTCTTATTTTATAGATGGAAAAACTGAATGTCAAGATGTGAAGTAATACACTCAAGGTCATAGAGCTAACCCGTGGCCAGGTAGTCTGGCCCTCAACCCTGTTCCCTTAACCTCTACACTATGCTATGGTGATAAATGTTCAATTGTGCTTTACCATGCGAAGAGAAATTTCACATATCTTCTCTAATTCTGTGAGGTAGACATTTCTATTATCACCCATTTTCAAGACCAGAAAACAGTTTTCACAAGTGAGGTGTGTGGGGCATGAATTTTGATCCTGGGCTTCCAGATACTTTGTTTTAGAAATCACTTTAGTCCTTGAGGTTAAGTTTAAAAAAAAAATAATAAAATAACCATGCATTTCTGTCACTTGTTCTATGATTATCCTGGAAATTTTAGGGTTTGGAAAAGTAGAGCAGTCTTGTGTAGTGGTTCAAGACACAGGCTGTGGTTTTAGACTGGGTGGCAAGCTAGCCTTTTACTGGGATACCTACTAGCCAAGTTACAGGGCCGGGTGGAGGCTGGGCACCTAACCCCAGTAAAAGGTTCAGTTTAAGCACCTGTTAAATGATGCTATTAATAATCCCTATTTTATAGGATTTTTCCCTTGAGAAATATATGAGAAAATAATATATGTAACAATGCTTGCCACAATGCCCGGTGCTTAGTGAGTACTAAACAAAGGTTAAAAAAAAAAAGAAAAAGAAAAAAAAAGAAATAATACATCACTTTTCTTAACACGTTTTCTCATTGCTTCCTTTAAAACAAATGTAGGATAATTGCACTTGATTTTTCTACCTTGAAGTTAAATGCAATTAAAATTATATATGTTTTTGGTTGTCCAAAGCCATGAAGATAACGCCTGACTTAAACCGAATTAAACAGACAGACCCCACCTGCTTAAAAACGCATTTCAAAGTTGAAAGTTCTCCACTGGGGGATTCTGAAGAACCAACTTCGCATTCAACAAAAAGACCGTGAAGTGTTTCTTTTATTTATTTCACTCTCCCTGTACTTCCAAAAGGGGTCTTAAGTTGGACAGTTTTCCCGTCTGGGAGTTACAGAAGTGGTAAGCACAACCACGCAGGGCTCCTGTAAGATAGGGGGTGGGGACTCGTAGGGAGAAACCTCAACTTCTTCCTTCCCAGTGCTGTTCCCATTCAGGACTTCAAAAGTGCTGGAGGAGTCTTCGTCGCCCTGCGCTGGAGGCCTGATTCTACCTGGCCTTCACTTGGAAGACCAGGTGCGTTCTAGAGGCCAGACCATGGCCAGAGCCTGTGCTCTGCCACACCCTTGATTCCGCCAGGAAGGGAGGCGCTCTCTTCCCACTACCTCCTTAGAGCCACCGTGATCCCCAGGAGGGCCTACGGAGCTGGCTGACACACTTCACTCTTGAGATCCACCAGCCTGCCCTTCCCCTTCTTCTCCCAGGACTGACATTTGTGGTCAGAGCTACGAAACTCCGTGTCGCTAAAGCTCTTTGACCGTCACCCCTGGCCAAGAGCAAAGAGCCCCGACCTGAGTCCCACCTGCCTCCCCTGGCGCGCCCCCCGGCCCCGGCGCCGCAGACCTTGAGGTCCTGCTCCAGGCTGCGCAGAAGCTCTCCGTCGATTTCGCCGGTCTGCGCGTAGCGGAGCCTTTTGCGCTCGGCTTTGCGGAGGCGGTACTGCAGGATCCGGCAGTTTTTGTTGGCTCTCTCCAACTCGTGGCGCATTTCCTGCAGTTGACAGGCATCCTCCTCGAAGAAAGTGTCCCTCATCTCATCCATCTCGGTCCTTAGCTCGTCAATCTCGTTCTGGGGTGACAGGCCAAGAGGCAAAATCAGCCTCGCCCCCCACCCCTCTGACATACACCGTGCGCACCCCATCTCAACTCCAAATCCTCCAGGGGACAGGCGTGACACGGAGAAAATGGAAAAAACGGACCCTCCTCGGGCCGCCTTTCACGCTCTTGCTCTACCTAGCTCTTTCCACGAAAATGTGGGGCAAACCACGATAGAAAAGGGAAGGTCCAGATTTAGATTTACCTGAAAATCTAACGCTACCAATCTCGGGCTGTTCTAAAGGCGGAAAAGGCCTAGGAACCCCCTCCACTCATTTCCTGTTCTCGCCCTCCAAGGATCCCTAACAGGTTAGCAGCCTCTCCCGGCCGAGACACGCCCTAGTCCTACGAGGCCCCAACTGCCCCTCCCCCTCCCGGTCCCCCCACCCTCCTCACCTTGAGAGTCTCGTTTTCCTCTCGAAGCTTCTCCATCTCCTCCTGCATTTCTTCCTGCTCCTGGAGCTGCTGCGGGTGCGGCTGCGACGAAGGGGGCGCCGCCGCCTGCATGCCCCCACCGCCCGCGCCGCCCTCTGCGCTCTGCGGGGGGCCCTCCGCTGCCGCCGCCATCGGGGAGGAGGAAGGGACTGCAAGAGGTTCGCCAATGGCGGGGGCGCCAGAGATCGGGGAGCTGCGGCTGCCGCCGCCGCCGTTCTTAGCGTGTGTGTGAGCCGCGGCCGCCGCAGCTGCCGCCCGCTCTTTCTTGAGGTGGAACTGGATGAGCTCAGACTGCAGACATCCTTCCTTCCAGTAGCTCCCTCCCCCACTGCTGCTGCCCCCCACAACGCCACTTCCGGAGTTCCTGCTGCTGGGGCCTGGGGTTCTGACCGCGGAGGAGGATGGCGAAGGGGAGGCCCCCTCCCCACCGCCGGCGCCGCCGCCGCCTCTGTGCGGAGCGCGTCCGCTTTTCCCTCGCCAGCCCCGGGGCGGTGGCGGAACGCCCCCCTCCCTCTCCCCGGAGCCGCCGCCGGCTCCTCCTCCTTCCCCAACCCCTCCTCCTCCTTCCCCGAGTGGAGGGGGATCCCCGAGTTTAGAGGACGCTGGCTCTAGCTCCCGGGTCTGCTCCTCTGTCGGGCCAGGCCTCCTGCCCCCCACCGGAGCCAGGGTCGCCGCGGGGGCCGCTTCAGCACCAGCCGCGGGCTGGACAGCTCCCGACACAGCCCCTTTGGGAGCCGACGGCGCCGCCTTCTCTGCCCCGCCTCCGCTCCCTCGGGTGGAGGCCGGAGGCACCCCGCGGCCCCCGGCCTTGTTGCCTTGCTGCTGCTGCTGCAACTGCTGCTGCCGGACAGAATTGAGTTTAGTGCCTGCCCCCACTGGGGACCGGGTGGCCGTGGTTGTCTGTCGGACAGAATTGTCCCTCAGTCTGGCTGGTGATTGAGCACGCTGCTGCTTTCGGCTGCTGCCCTCCGGATGCAGACGAGCCTCAGTGGCAGCGGTGGCTGCAGGAGCTGCGGCTGTGGCAGGGGCAGCGCCCCCAGTCGGTGGCTGACTCATGGCTGTCTAGGAAGGATCTGATCTACCAGATGCGATTTAGAATGGTCCATTACCAGATCATTCTCTTCCCTCCTCACTGCCACCAAACTTCTTTTCTAGTCTGGAACAGAAATAAACAAAACAACAACAACAACAACATACAGCATGTCTGCATTGTTACAGAGCAAAGGGTGATTTTGTTGTGCAAGAAAAGCCCTAGAAAATGAGGAGATTTGGAAGGCGCTTAATGGAAGCCTTTACTGGAGGAAGAGGCGGAATTGTCAATTCTCCTTTTGCCGGGGGAGGCGCTCTCTCCAACCCACTCCACCTCAGTGAAATGATGGGGGAAAGTAGCTGAACCTAACATTCTGAAGGATGAGACATAGGGTCAGAAAAGAATTTAGTGGAGGGAAAGTTAAAAAAAAAAAAGGATAAAGTCAAGAAGAAGCATCAGAAGAAAAGGAGCTAATCACATGCTATAATTGTCAATACTTTGATTTTTCAACTATGGCTTTTCTCACCTCAATTCTAGAATTTAAAGCATAGTTTAGTGGAAAGTTTTATTTAATTAATAATCTCAGTGTCGGTTACAGAAAAAGGGTTATGGAGGTTCCTGAAGAAAATTGCTAGGGATAAATGGCACTATTCTTAAACAGCTCTAACACTTACTGTTATTCTTAGTTGGAGAAATGCACCCAATTTCCTTTAGACTGGGATATATATATATATTCAACTTCAGCTTCAAGAAAATAATGGCATTAGGAATCATCTACATAGTTTAGTCATTAGCACTTTAAAGGGATTTTTTTAAGCTTTGGGAAATAATTTTTTTAAATACTTTTAGAAAAGTTTATTGATGGCTCTATGCAATTTCTTAAATTACACGTGATGATTTTTTCTTCACTTATCCAAATTTCATACTTCTTGTTATTCATTTTAGTTCTAAGTGTAATTGCTAAAATATTGTTATTTTTTAAGCATCTTCTCAGATGATGTATTGTAAGTAAAGGTATATTTTCCAAGTGCTCAGTCCTTCCTATAGAACCAAATTCCAAGACAGGATGACCCTACAGCCAGAAGGCTGCTGCATCCTGACTCTGCACCCAGAAAGCTTGTGCATCTTGACTCATGGTGATAAGACCAATTTGTACTGTGCATTTTTTTTTCACAGGTAAAGCCATCACTGGCTTTTACAATCTGGAAAATAGCAAACGACTGCTTCCTGGGCTCTCCATAGTGATCCAGCTAAGCTAGTCATTTAGTCAATTGGGTGCCTTTTTCTTAGAACTATAATTTCTCTCTAAAGCATTAAAAAGGGCATGACTAGGCAGAAAGTTCTGCTTTTTCCTTTTTTAAATACTCCTATTTGAAGAGGAGATGCTTGCCAGTTACTTTACTAACATTATTCCTGTTATTGTCTATTTTAAGTATCATAACTAAGTCAACGTGCAGTAATGACTTGTTTTCTTTTTTAAAAAAATCACTGGAGCGCTCCTTCTCCACCCTTTTTCTTTTCTCGGGATCTCCTTCCAACTAAGTTTGAAAAATAATAGTGAACAAAGAAGATATTAGGGGAGAAAAACAAAGTTTTTTTTTTTTTCAACTGACTTTCTATGGGCTCTCTTGGAGCCCCATGCTTCTAGAATATCTGGCCTAGTTATCGGTGTGGGTCACATTGACGTGATCACCCAAACAAATTATTTTGCCAGTTCCACCTTATTTTTGTTTTGAATTAAGCAGCATCACTCCGGAGCTGAGAGCCACCGGAGAACGCTTAAATTTGGTTCCCAGACAGCTCTAACCCAGGAGGAAGCTCGGCTTCCACAATCAAAGGTAAGTGACTGCTGTCACGTGGTTCTCCAAAGTGACAAGATGCTGTGTCTCTCCAAGCTTTTCCCTATGGAAACCGTCAACCAAGCACCACTGAACAGCCCAAACCGACATTTCAAACCTCCAATTTCATCTGCCCATTAACCTACCCCATATCCCATCCCCATCCGTTTAGAAACCCAGAATAACTGCTCACTTCTCAGCAGAGGCGATGTTTCGAAGTTGATGCAAATCAACGGCGCTTTCCTTTTGATCTTCCGGTGACCTCAGGGTTTATTGTGTCTTTCAGAGATGAGGAAAGTTTAACTTCACAGCATTATATTCGACTTTCTGGCTGAGCACGACTTTGGGCCCACTCGCCCCAGTTCCATACCCACTGGATTTCCCCAAACAAAGGCGTTATCGTGCGGACTCGGTGGACCCCTGAGCAGGTTACTTCCCCGCAGTCCTAGAGCTGCTGCTCGGAACCGGCGACAGAGGGAGGTACCAAGCCGTGCCAGACGCTCCCCAGGAAGTGCACTGATATTCATGAGCTGACCTCACCGCACTGGGCAGGGGAGGGGGCGGGATTGCAAGGGAGGAGAGGGTAGAAGTAACCAAAGAGAGGCTACTTTCTAGAGGAAAGAGAAGGCGGGGACAGGGAAAGGGGTGAGGGGTGGCAAGAAGACAAAAAGGCCGAAGCCACGCCCGAGATGGAAGATCCGTAGCCAAGCTCAAAGTCCTCGCTGCACTCCTGTATCCCGTACTTGGCAGACGATTCCAGAAACGCTCGAAATCGGATCCACTAGTTTTCTGCAAAGCTTTGTCCTGGGCTCGATCAATCTCCATCAATTTTTCACTTGAGCTCTTTTCACAGGCAGAAGGATGCAAACAGCCTTCCGGGTGTGACTGAGGTCTCCTGATGCAGCTGCGAGGCGCTGGCGGGCGGCTGCTGGGAGTTCTCTTTGTTCGCTCACTTTAATTCTCAGTCGAGCTCCGCACGCGGTGCACAGTCCCCACCCCCATCCCGGGCGGAGTCACCAGGCGTCGTTTCCACGAGTAGATATGATTTCCAGACTCACCGTCCCACAGACAAAGGGTTCTTGAGATGCCACGACTAATTTAGTGCAAACCAACTAAATATCGGTTTACAGACAGATTTGACCTCGGTACATTTTCTTCTCTATCAAGTTCTAATTTCCACTGTGAATACAGGACCAATTGCTAGGAACCATGCTCTTTACAGTAATGCATGTGGATAACAGGAATCATCAAGAGTGAATACATAAGAGTTTAAGGAATTGGGGAGGGGTTCAGAATAGATGCTTTAAAATGTACACTAATCCATTCTGTTCCACAGTAATAACACTTTAGAAATCTGGCTGGAAAAATTCTCGTTTCTCTCCACGTTTCATTGGGGTGGGGGCGTGGAACCCGAAGGTCTCCTTCTACCTCTAAGATTTCCTTAATGAACTGAAAGATGATAATAAAATAAACACTGCATTAGAAAGGTTTTTATATTAAGTTTCTCTTAAATTTCATATAGTGGTTTTGCATCTGGAAGGTCAATGTCTTGAAATAATAGTTGTTTATGCTAATATGAATTTTAGTGTAATGTTTTATTTACCAAGAGTAACATGTTGAATTAAAATGAAATTGAAACAATTTAGGAGTAGTTTGCATACAAGCGATATTATTAAAGCAAAATCAAAAAGATGTTCAACCCCTGGTGAATCATATCTCCAGAAATATGGATAATATCACAGCAAAATCATTCATGTATTCATCTGCTCCAAAACAGATAAGTGCCTAGTTTATGCCTGGCACTGTCCAAGGTACTGGTTATTCAAAGATGAAATTAAGAAATAGTTCCTGTTCTGGGAATGTTCAAACCTGCTGATGAGAATTAGAATAAGGTCTATATCATCATTCGGATAATTTTGGATGGTGGAATTGCAATATCTGTGGCATCTATAATTAATAGCTGAGACTTTGACCAACAAAGGAATAAAAGGAAAGTAAAATGTAATCACAATTTATTTACAATTTATATTGTGCAATTTGTCATTATGGAGCCAAATTTGAGTTGTGATTTCATTAATAAATACCATGATCTACAGGCATCATTCAACCAAAATAGATAAAAATGGATAAAAATATTTTTCACATTAATTTTTAAGAATAAAGTATTATGAACATCGTCTAAGAACACAGAACATTCCTGGCCCTGATCCGCTAAGAACTTGTACAATGTGCAGACATCCATGTTTCAAATTTTTCCTAAGATAGCATTTATTTTAATGTAATTAGTAACTTTAAAAATAAAATTAAGAATTGATTATTATGCAGTCAATGTACTTAAATGTGAATATTAATAATTTAGTATGCAGTTTCAGGGTTGAAAGCTAAAATAAAACAGAATAAGTGTAAGTGATATTTAAGATGCTTCTTTATTCCAGTAAATATGCTACCAGAACTTTTGAAATGGGAATTTATCTTATTTATTCCTTTATTTGCTAAAGTTGTATATATCCAATTAAGCAACCTCAGAGATGATAATTCAGTGATTTGTCAGAATTCAGAAAGGCATTATCTTCACTGTATTTTAGAAGTAAACAGGCCAACAACCTTTTAATGTCTGTAATAATGGATCTTTCACTTTGTAATACAGTAAGATGTGGATCTTTGATCGAGAAGAAGGTTTCTTTTCAAATGAGAAGAAAAAGTCTCAAATTAAAAGCCCTTAAGAGAAACATGTCCTAAAAAATCTACCTTTTTGTCCTCATGACTTTTACCATACAGTTAATTCTATCGTTATCTATATTGCTTTACAGTTTGCAAGGCCCTTCCACTTTGTATGCTCAAAATTCTATAAAGTAGATACTGTCTACTCCACTTAAAACATGGAGTATTTTTTTTGCTAATTAGAACTTGAACTGTGTCCTTTCTTCCATTAAATCTGTTGTTAATATTCTTCCCATGTGCCTCTTTTTCATGCTGTTAGAAATGCAAGAGAGATTGAGGAAGGAGGAGCCAGATGATCTGATTCAAGTGCCTTTATTTGATGCTGAGCTTACAGGTGGCTGAGTCTGGACAGACTGCAGTCCCAGGGGAAGGCAAGAGTGGGTTTTTTTAAAGAAAAAGTATGGGGCTTATGGAGGGGAGGGGAAGGGTTAGTCTCTTACTCTTCTGTGCAGGTGCCTCAGGGTGTCAGGATGTGAGCTGGAACTATGGGTTAGGTAAAAGGCCGGGCTGTTCCCAGGTACAGAGCGTCAGTCTGACCACAGGCCATTCTGGCTGGTGCCAGATGTCTATAGCAAGCAGTGGGAGAGAGTTTTGATTACGGAGCCGGGCTACCAAGCAAATCAGGATAACTGAGTCATGGGCAGTCAAGTGGGTTGGAAAACTGGCCTGACTGTGTCAAGAACAGTCTGGTGGGCTGGGAAACTGGCCTGACCCTTTCACATGCCATGACTTAAAAATCTGTATCTATAATCCTGATTTTTTATCTGTATACTAGTCTGATCATGTCACTTTCACACAGACTATATTTGGAGATAAAACTATCACCTCAGACTCCATATGAAATTTCTCTATCTCCTCCAACTGATAGTGATTTTTCTTTTAATGAAGATAAACAGATATTCTACATGTATTTTTCTTTTAGTGATATCATCATTTGATATACCTGTCCCCTGAACATTGTCTTCTTCATTCCTTAAGCTTTTCCCTCTTCTTCTGTAGTTATTAAAAACACACATTTCCTAGACTTAGCTTTTCTATTTCCTGTGCAATCACCATAAAAATTTATACCCTTATAATTTTATGTTTAGATTACTGCAAATTCTTTCTTATTAGATAAATTATTTCTGCCAAATCCACATCATCAAATGCTGCCAGTTTATACCTTTATTAAACCAAAATGTCTGCATGTCACTCTGCATACAGTTACTACATTATTTTCAAACTCTTCTTCCTAGACTTCAAGAAACCACACTGTCTCCGTCCTATACCAAAATGTGTTCCCTAATACTTCTTCACCACACAAACTCCTTGTCCTAGTTAGATTTATTGTCTTGTTCCTTGTAGGCACGTGAGTCTCGTTCTGCTCGTATGCTTTTCCTCTTGCCACTTTTTACATTTAGCTTGTCCTTCCTTTCCTGTCCACAAGCTCCCCATATTCTACAGCTCAGCTTAAGTTTCAAATCCTTCTGCCATTTGATCTTAGGTAAATTAAACTTTTTGAGCCTCAGTTTTTTCCATGCACTGATTTATTAATTTATCTATACATTCAATGTGTATTGTTGAATTCACATTATTAATAGTACCTAATTTCTGTGATTATTATTATAAAGTAGTGATGGTAATTCTTGTTATAGTACATGAGACATACAGTAGTCATAACAAACAATAAGTGATAATTACTATGTTCCTGGCATTATAAACTGTCAATTAATGTTAGTTATTATTGTCATTATTCATATTTTAGGACAATTATTACATTAGTTTGCACCAAATGCTACCATTCCTAAATTTCTACAGAATGAATAAATAACATCACACTGCTAGAAACACTTGGCTAGTCTTGTATTATTTTATAATTGTTTACTCAGATGGTACATATCTTCAAGTAATATTCCTGTTTGTATCATTACTTCCAACAGGGAGTTAGACACAGAGGTTGGCCATTATAGGAACTGGATTGTTTAGTAGACTTTTAGTGACAGAAAAACTGATGTTTTTAGATTCATCCTCTGTTCTTTTACAGTAATTTAGCTTGGATCTGTGCCATTGCCTTAACCTTCATTGACATATGTATGCAGTTACAAGCTATATTTGTTCTCTGGATTGTATTTTAGATAATAATTTCTGAATCATAGACTCCTTGGATTGCAAATACCATGATTCATATTTTTTTTTCTTGAAGCAGGCTACCCAACCCATATTATATGTTGAGTTTAGCCCAATTTTAGCATCCCAATAAAGTTTGTTCCACAATCTCCCAGAGTACATGTACACATTTTAAAATGTAATATTATGACAAAAACTAATATCTAGTCACTCATTATGGCCAAAGTACTGTTGGATGCCTGATTTCAACCCAGCCCATTTTCAATCTTATTTTAATCTTACTGGAAAATTTTCACAAGTCTGGTAGATATTATGTAAATGTTGTACACATTTAAGATTACCATTAAATTTCCCCAAATAGCACTAATGTTATAATTTAGAATCATCAAAATTTTATAGCAGTGTTTAAATAGTTATTTTACTCAAAATCTTCCATCATCAATAATTAAACTACTCTAATATGAGTACAGTAGGCTAATTTTCATTGCACCAGATCAACAAGGATGCCCTAAGAGTACCCTGAGGCAAAGATGCCTTAAAGTACCCTAAGTTACTCTATACTTCACTAGGAAATTTTAATACAAGTTTTTCATTTCATTTCTACGTGCTTTCCTTCCATCACGTTGTCTGAAAAAACAAGTCTAAGGGTCCCATGTATAGATTTAATCAATCAAATATCTAATTAACTGTAGATGGATCTTTTTATATGTAATTCTTATATTATTATATACTGAATATTTGTTAAATGATCTGCAAAGTTTATATTTTCTATGGAATTGGTCCAGTTTTAAGAAAACAACAAAATGACACCTACATTTTCTATAATAATTTTGTTTTTCTGGTTTTGGGATATCAGTGAAGTTTTAAGTTAATGTCTGATCGCTAAAGTTTTGGATATTATGATATGCTATTAAAGGTCAGAGAACTCTTTTCTCTGACAGGATTCCAGACTACTTTTACTTTACTTTTTACTCAATGATACTTATTGTATATGTGTTCATTCAGGTACACACAATTCAGGATAATTTGAAGAGGGTTTATTTACAATAGGACTATCTATGAAATATAGATCAGATGTAGGGGAAACCACCATGGATACTTCAAAAACTTGGGGTCAACTAAAAAAGAGGACCTGTCACCACATTTTGTTAGAAAAGAAGACACTATTGGCAATAGTAGTAAATCATTTTGGGTACAGAGTGGTCATTGGAACACAGAAAAAGTGTGTTCCACACTTTTGTGTGGGACATGAGTAGAGCATGACATCTTGAAAACAGTGATTTTCTACTGGGTGATATAGTCAGTTGAAAAGGACCTCACTTTCCTCCCTGTCTCTGGTCTCCTAGAAATCTCCATTGCCTAGTCCAATTAAATCCAGAGGGCTATGAAGACATTTGATGTGATCCACTCGGACTAGCCTCCTGGTTGGAAAGCAGATCTGAAAACATCAAATGTAAGCCATTCAGCACAGTAAGCTATAATATTATCAAAAACTCAAAGAATTTAAAATTACCATGTTCCATACCAACTCATATCTTTCATGTATGGTGGTGCTCTTAAAATTCCTGCTTTCAGAAAAAGCATATACTTTGATTTGTCTGTCCAATAGTAGTAATGAATTTTTCTTTGTGGTTATTTTCAGTGGAATTACATATTAATTGATTGAAGGGATTATCATACTAGGATATTAGTTTTACTTCTACATTAACATCATATATTTTTTAATTTTATTATTTTCATCACCCTTCATGCCCCCTACACCCTCTTCCACCTCCACCCACTTTCCTACTCCAAAATATTGTAATTTTTATTTAATTAGATTGTCTTCCTGAATCTCAATAATTTCTATGTCTCCCCAGAAGGTTTATACATCTTTTGTGAGATTCATTCATAGGTATTTGATATTTTTATGCTATTGTTAAAGCACATGTTCTGATTTTTTGTTGTTAGTGTATAGAATGGCAATAGACTTCTATATAATGATCTTATATGCATACGCCTTGCTATATCTTCTACCATTTCCAATGTTTTTCTGCAGAATAATTTTTAAGTAGATAATTACATCATGTAAAAATAATAATATGCATTTCCTTCTTTCCAGTCCTTTTGCTTTAAGTTTATTTTGCTTGTCTTATGTATGGTACTGGCTAGGACCTCTGGTAAAATATTGAATAGAAATAGTGGTAATAGATATTACCAAGTGAAAACTTCCTTATCTTAAGATAGTGTATCCACAAAAATTAGCCACAGCGAACAACATATTTAATGATGATTCATTAAAAACATCCTATTTAAAATTATGATAAAATCAAGCCATGGAAGACTACTTTCACTACTTTTATTCAATATTGTACTTGAGATTCTACAGTGAAACAATAAAGGAAAAATAAGATTAAACATTACAATGGAAGCAAAATGATCATTATTTTAGATGACGTGATTATTAACATTATTGACCCTCCAAAAATTCTAAAGAATGCAGATAAATTATCAACAATAGAGTAATGAAATTTTGCTCTGTAACAAAAAAGTATCAACTTACAATGCATGATATTATATCTGTAACAAAGGGAAAATATCACTTAAAGAGATATGTATTATTATACCTACAAAATACATCTACCAATAAATCTAATAAAAATGTATAACATCATTTTTAAAAAATAAAAGAATTATTCAAAGAAGTTAAATAAAGCATAGCCAATTAAAAGATGGATGTTGATAAATGTCAATAGGAAGACTCAGCATCCTAAATATGTCCATTTTCCTAATTAATTAATATGAAATTAATAGTTAATTGATAGTTCAAAGAATACTATTAAAGATTTCACAGGTTTATTTTTTGAACTTTAGCAGTTTGATTCCTTGTTTTACATATTAAGTGTCAGAGCCAAGAATAACCATGACACAAAGTGGGTAAACAATTCCTTATGAGATATTGTGTTTAAACTTTAATACTTAGTGGTAGCATTAAAATCACCATAGAAATGATGGGTTATTCAATAAATGATGTGAAGACAAATGGCTAGTCTATAGAAATTTAAAAAAATGTATGACTGTATTGAATCTTAAAGAAAAATCACTTGACAATGGATTTATGACTAAATGTGAAAGGTAAAACGTTAATACTTTATTTGTTCAAAGATTTTATTTATTTATTTTCATAGAGTGGGGAAAGGAAGATTTTCAGAGAGAGAAGAAGGGAGGGAGAAAGAGAGAGAGAGAGAAGCATCCATCAGTTTCCACTCACAGACCCCCATCTGGGGACCTGGCCAGAAATCCAGGCATCTGACTTGATGGGAATCAAACTGGCAACCTTCTGGTTAGTAGGCCAGCGCTCAATGCACTGAGCAACACCAGCCAGCGCAAAGTCTTAACTCTTAAAAGTAGATGTTAAGAGACTGCTTTTTTTTAGTGTGGAATTAGGAAGGATTTTTAAAAAAGATTCTGAAGCATATAACTCAAGTGAGAAGAGTAGTAAACTAGACTTTAATAAACATACAAATTTTGTTTCCTCAAAAGATGATGTAAAAGCATTATCAAAAGACAAGTCACAAACTGGGAGGAGCAGTGTCAAATTTATAACAACAAAATATGAATATCCAGAATATTTCAAAGTATTCTTACAGATCAGTGAGAGAAAGATTAACAGCTTAATAGGAAAATGATGGTCAAAAGACACAGATAAACTATCATAGAAGAACAAACATAAATGGCCCCATAAATGTAGAAAATATACTCAACTGTGTTAGTAAAACAAAAGAAATATAAATAAACATGCCATATCATACCCACCTCGTTTTTGAAATATTAAAAGTTTGAAACAACTAAATATTGAATTGCAGAAGTCTTACATATATGGCTGGTAGTATTACAAATCATACAATCATTTTGAGAAACGGGGTCATGGTATGCGGAAATGTTGACAGAAAGCAGTTTCTATAACCTGGGGGAGGGGTTGAAGTTCCTTGGGTGGTGGAAAATCTTTGACAGAGAAAGAGAAACCAATCACACTGGGCATTCCAGGGGCAGCAAAGTAAAGGAGCCCTGCAGGACAGAAAGGTCTACTATGAATTACTTATCTATCTTATTTATATAGGTGAAGTCTAAGTATATTATTGTAAAAACATTTTAAAAATATAGGAATATGTAGACTAGAAAGTGAAGATTACCTTCAGATCTCTCTGTTCCATTTTCCTACACAAAGGTGATCCTTACTGACAGTTCAGTGTGTATATACTTGCTGGCTTTTCTTGGGTATTTGTATCACAAATATATGGAATAAAAAATAAAATGTGATCATATTATGCATGGAATCCTGCTAAATTTTTTATTTTAGCCAAGCAATAGGAGTTGGATGTGTTTCCCTCTAAGTTATATAGACTTACTTTATTCTATAATGGGTGCTTTGTATACCATACTCTGAATATTCCAGTATGTTCAAACATTCATATTGTTTCTAGCTCCTTACAAACAATAATGTAAAAACCCACTTTGGACATGTGCTCCTGTGCCTCTGTGTTTTCTGTGGAATAGATGTCCAAAACTGAGCCACTGATTAAAATGTATTTTTCTTAATTCTTTTGAAGATTTTCCCCTTCACTCAGTGTCAGAGTGAGGTCTCAGTCCAGCCACTCTGGCTTTGGAATGCACTCTCTTAACTATTTTACTACTGTTACAGTATCCTGAAGTTCAGTGGAAATAGCTATCTTTTCTGTACTGTCCACTATGTTCATCAATCTATTCTTATGCTAACACATGCTGTTTTACTTATTATGAACTCATAGACCATGTTGCTATCTGGTAGGGCACATCCCCTTATTTATTTAAATGTTTTATTGTCCTTTTATTTCCATCTTTGTCTTTCATGTGATCTTTAGAACTAGCATATCAAGTTTTATGAAAATCCTGTTGTGATTATCTGACTTTATACATTTATTTGGAAAAATTAATATATGTAAAATATTAGAGTATTTTTTGCATAGGAACATAATCTGTGCATCAATTTTAATTTTTAGATGGTACTGAACCATGTTCCTTTTTATTTTGTCAAAGATTTGTATTTTTCTGTTGGTTTTATTTTAAGATATTCTAAAATTTATTTTGATTTTGAAAAGCATATTTTCAACTATATTTCCCAATTATTTACTGCTATGTGTGAAAACTATAATTAGTTGATTTTTGTCTCTGCAATGATCTTATAGATTCTAACTGTTTTTTTCATTTACTATATTTAATTTCTCTTTGAAATAAAAATATAAAAGCTTTTTGGATTTCCTTTAGAAATGAAGGCTATAAAATTGTTACACAAAATATATAAAATTATTACTTTGAGAAAGAAGAACAAAAAGAAAAAGTATAATATTTACCAAATGTACTCATAAAAGTAACTAAGTTTTATGTATATTTTGAGCTAATCAATGTGGGTGTGAACAAATTTTCTTTACTTGGATTATTTTTTCTTTGCTGTATTTTGTTGCTGTTTTTTCTTTTCTATAAAAAGGTCTAAGAAAAAAATGTCAATTTGTATTATTATGATACTCTTAAATCTTGCTTAAGCAACTATTAAGAGTGCCTGACTCAAAGTGAAAACATCAGCATTGTGTAACAATTTCTTTCATTTTTTTTGTCAATCTCAGCACCTTTGAAAGGCAAAACCTTTATACTATGAATGTCATTGATGGCCTGGGACAATATTTGTTTGAGAATAAATAGAATATTTGTCTAAAATGTGTGTACACATACACCCCACATAAATGTATACCTGTGAAGTATGAAAAACAAAATCAACAAAGCAATAAACTGTATTTATTTGTAGGTAAAATGCCAGGAGAAGACAGAACTAGCATAACAACAGGCTTTAGTGGTATATAAAAATATGGTACCTTTATCCGTGATAGTGTTTCCATACATTGTTATTTTAAAATCTTTATCAAAAAAGTGATAGTGCTTTAAATTTAAAATATTTCGGAGGAAATTAAAATAGCATGCAGTGCCACATAAAAGGGGTAAGTATTTGACTAATTCTTTTGAACATTTAGTGGGTTCCTATTTTGGGCTGCAAAATATACATATTAAAAGGAGAAAGTTTTCTACTTTTGGGGGGAAACTCCCTGACCTTCTCACACTCATTTTTTCAGAAACATTTTAATGTTAAGATATATTTATTATTCAGGTATATTTTATAACTCTTTCACCATATTTATTTAGTGTTTGTGAAGTTCAAAGTAAAGTACGTAAGACGAAGCTCCTTGCCTTGCAGACTTTCAAGGCTGGGCATGTTCGCTGGCGATTTGGGCAGAGGGAAGAAATGTGTGAAGCTGTGGGGCTGCCTTACATGCCTTCATTCAAGGGTGGGGCAGTTCGCACACTGGAAAGCCAGGCAAGCCGTGTGTCATGCATCGGGACGTCCCAACTCCCTTACATACTAAATGCACACAAAGCCAGCAGGGTGTCAAGATGTATAACAAAGCGTGACTCTGTGCGTGCAGGCCCAGTCTCAAGGCCCAGTCTCAAGACTATGGGAACTCGGCTTATCTTAGTTGCCCAGACACCTGGGTAAGGGAGCCTGACTGTATTTCCCCTACACTCCCGCTTTCAAGTTTACATTCTAGAATCTAACTAATGAAGACTTTTAATAAAATAGCTACGTAAGTGCACATCAGACTAGTACTGATTTTATGGAGGAGCTGAAACTTCCTGGAGAGGCATTTATTTAGGGAAAGCATCGTGGAATGGCCAAACCCAGGCTGGCCTTGAACGAACTGCAAGTTTGACCCACTTAATGAATTCCCTTGGCAGACAGCGATCTCTTTTCACTTTAACTCTGATGCGTCATTCTTTTCATTTAGTGCTCAAATCCCAACCATGAAGTAGTGAGTCCACACACTGAACAGGGCCATCCATGTCTTGTTCACAGTTCTATCCCTCCTGGGCTTTTGTACCTATTTACTGTTCATAAAAATTTGCATGTTTGAGTTACAATGTTATGTTATCACAAATGTATGTGTTATTTTTCTCATAGAGATTGTGAGATTGTGAGGAATGTGTGTGGTCACAACTTCCCTATTTGTATAACCTCCCCAGTTTCTAGCACAGGGCTTTGCAAAGTACGAGTGCTTCATCCATTGTCTTAATTGAATGAGGCTGGTGTGGTGGGAGGATGACTCTAAGTGAAGGAAATGAGAGACATAGATGAAGGCAAGGAAGGGGCCAAAGTGAAAGACATAGCTTCTTTCTGAGGAGTGGCTGGGTATCTTCAGCAGTTTTCTAATATCAGTTAATAGAAAGTCCACTTTTTCGGTTGTTTAGTTCACAATTCTTGAACTGTCTTTTTCTTCTCATACACCACCGTAAGTAATTAGGTGGTCTTGCCAGCCCTAAATGCAAAGCAGATTCAGAATTGACTCACATCTCACCGCTCTCACTGCAGTCCGCAGGAAAATCACTAACCTGAGAGGATCTCCCTGCTCCTACCCTGTTCTCTTTCTTGTGTGAGTAATGTCCACATGGTGGCCAGAAGACGGACCAGAGTGACCTTTTCCATTGTAAACCAGAACATCTACTGCCTTCAAATTACTTAGTCCCACCCTGGCCAGCTAGCTCAGTTGGTTAGAGTGTCTTCTTGCACACCAAAATGTTGTGTTTGATTCCTGTTCAGGGTACATTCCTGGGTTGTTTGTTCAATCCCTGGTCAGGGCGTGTACTGGAGGCAACCAATCAATGTCTCTCTCACATCAATGTCTCTCTCTCTCTCAGCAATACACATATCCTCTTGTGTGGATTTTAAAAAATGGCTTGGTCCCTCTTCCAGAGCAAAACCCAAGGACTATATATGACTCACAAAACCTTACATGATCTGGTTCCCTCAATCTGCCCTGTTCTTTTCCTACTTCCCACTTTCACACTGGCCTCCTTGCTGCTCATAAATGATGGTTTTGTAAGTCTTTTATCCATCTTGAGTTTATTTTGGTGTATGGTGTTGAATGATGGTCTTTGAAGCATTTATTTTCCCTGATTTAAGAATGCTCCTCTCCAAAATAGTCCTTCACCTCATCTCCACACTTCTCTGGTCTTTTTCCAAATGTCCCCTTCTCTGGCTATCCGAATAATCTGACTACACTAATTTGTGTCCATTCAACAATCTCTGTCATTCCTTCTGTGCTTTATGTTTTTCTTTACTGTGCTTATCTCCATCTAACATATTCTGTTAATAGATTTGTTTCTTGTCTGCCTCCCCACTCTAGAATGGGAGCTCCAAGATGGTAGAGATTCATTTTTGTTTCTGCTTTTCTTTTTCATTGCTCTATCCCTTGGAGCTAGGACAGAGGATCCTAAAAAGCACTAAAATGTTTTATTTGTTTGAATAAACAAATGAATACATAAATACACAAGTAAACCTAAAAGAATTCCTACAGATTTCAAAGGACAAAACAGTGTTTTGTTTTGAAATGAAAGCAACAGAGGTACACTATGGATACCTGAGGTAGGGAAGAGAGGTCACCTGAAGTCACAGGATATATCTGAGGAAGACAAAGAGAGTAAGAAACAAATTGTTGAAATCCAATCTGAGGTCATTGGAATCTGGTTTAAGAAAATAGTAATGACAATAAATAAAAAGTAATTAATTCAAATGGGACAAAAAGTAAATTGGGTGAATTGATTTTGGTGGGTGGAGGAAAGTGACATTTCATAGATACTCCAAATACTATGATCTTAAAGAACTGGACCCTACTGGGCCAGTCCTAAAATGGAAAAGGTGAGAAATCAAGTTTTTTTAGAAGAGATGGAGGAAGGGCTATGGCTCGTTGATAGCTTCTTTTAATCATTTTTGAAACAATGTAGAAAATGATAAATCAAAGTGGAATGTTTATAGTTATGAGAGTCTGTTTTCAAGGCATGTTTCACTTTTTTATTTTATACTGTCCCTTCACACATCTAACAGCTATTATTTGACCTGTGTAGTAATCAACAGAGAAGTGATTTTTTACTGGTCTAAACTAATTTAGGGTATGTTCTTGCTGGTTTAAAATAGTCACAAAAGTAGTAGATAAGTCCCCAGGGTCTCTATGGCCCTGACTCCCTAGCAATATCCCCATTTTAGAACTCTGCTTTTATAGATAGTTAGTATATTGACATAATGGATTTTAAGATTATACATTTTTCTACTGAGACAAAGTGAGAGCAAGAAAGAGGGAAAGGGGTAGAGAAAAGAGGGGGGAGGGAGGCAGAAGGGAGGGAAGAAGGGATAGAGATAGAGATAGAAATAGAGACAGAGACAGAGACAGAGACAGAGATAGAGGTAGAGGTAGAGGTAGAGAGAGTTGGTTTTATTGCTTTGAGCTTTTGCACTAGAACCCTAGTATCTTCTGCTATTTCCTTTATGTTGAATTTCTGAGAATATAAGTACCTGAAAAATGCATGTTCATCACATAGTTTATACCAAAAGTACTAAAATCTGCAGTGGCAGAAGGTATGGGGGGACTGAGCCATCCAGACTTGTAGGGCTGAAGTGATGGTTGTCAGAGGGAACACCCATTTGCAAAGTGCTTGGCATTTCTAGAGGGTTGTATCCCTTCAAGATGCCACTTAGTCCTAATGGGTCACAAGCTTTCTATTTGTTCTCCTAGCTTTTGCCTTTTGCTCTCTTTGCGTTGTTTTCTCCTTGGTGTTTTTAAATACAATGAGAGTTAGACTTGAAGAGATTATGGGGTAAAGATTTAAGCTGCTGGACTATACTTTTGAATGGAGAGGATGAGTGACCCCATGGATTAGTACGAATTCTGTTGGTTAACATGATGGAAACCCACATCAGCTAGCTGAGGCAAAAAAGGAGTATGTATTGGAAGATGCCTTGTTGTCAAATATGATTAAAGACGTGTGACTAATGAACCCCTGGAAGGGCAGTACTGTCACAGGCTCCAGGAACTGCTTGAACTGGGGACATGACCACTGTTGGGACTCTATCTCTGCCTTTTATCGTTGCTCCTCTGCTTCTCAGCTTCACTTCTTCCTACTTGAGGAGACCAGATTCCTGTCCTACTTGCCCAGCACCTCCCTCCCATTCAGTGTGTCCCAGTAGGTGTGTCCTACTCAGCTCACACCTAGCTGCTCCCACTACCAGAGAGGCCCTGGCTGCATTTCTTATTGTAGTTGGAAAGAAAAGAAAGGGGAAGGAGTCTGAGTCAGTCTTATGACATCCTAGGCTCACCCTCCGTGTATTCAGCGAAGACCAGGAGGCCATGGCCTGGGATCTGACATGAAGGCCAAGAGTCTTTTACTGGTTTCACTGATGAGGAAACCGGGGAACAGGGAGGACAACTAACCCGTCCAGGGTTGCTCATCTAGTGCAATACAATTTGATCAGTGTCTACAGAAGTTAGTAAATAAATATTAGTTATAATGAAACTTGCAATTGTTAAAAAGCACCTGGGAAAATTCTGAAACAGGAAACACCAAAAACAAGAGGGATAGACTATATTTAATAGGTTTTATAGTACCATCTAGTGGTGATCTAAAAAAATTCATCATTAATTCATATTTCACTAAGTGAGGAAGGTTTATTTTGTTTAATGTAATCTATAAAAAGTACCATAAAATATATATTTATAACACATTTGCATAGTTTATAGGCCCACTGAAAGTACACATTTAAAGAATCATTTCAATTGATATGTAAGAAACAAGCTTCGTATTGCTCATAGTAACAATAACTTTGAAATTTAAAAAAATTTGCTATGAAAATTTTTGTAGAATATCCCTATTCATTCTGAAATACAGTACAAAATGAGCCAGATATCAAGATTTGCAACAGACAGTGGTAACACAGATGTTCTAAAGGCAGGTGAGCACGAGGGGCCTTTCCTGAGGGTGCTCGCTTCCCCCAGAGGCCGGCCCTGCAGCTGCCCTGCTCTTTGCTGCAGGGCTGGAGAGGGAGCGGCAGGGCCCAGAGCTGACCAGTCAGCCTGGTTCCGAATTCACGCGTCCACTCTGGTCCCACCCCCTTGGACATAATACCGCCATGTACTCCCTTTTATAAATGTGTGATTTAAAATAATATGATTCTAGCATTTATTATTCCTATATCCTACAGCAGAATTTTAATGTATGGAAAATCTGATATTCTAATATTGAAATATTGACCTCTTGACTGAATAGTCAAAAACTATGTTTTATTGATTTTAGAGAGAGAAGGAGAGACAGAGAGAGATATTGATTTATTGTTCAACTTTGTTCCACTTATTTATGCATTTATTAGTTGATTTTGTAAAAAAATTTTTTTAATTGTATTTTTCCCATTACCATTTATTTAATGGGTGATTCTTGTATGTACCCTAACCGGGGGTTGAACCCACAACTTTGGTGTATCGATAGGATGCACTCACCCACTGAGCTACCTGGCCAGGACCTTGACCGAATATTTTTAAGATTATGTTTAGTTCAACAACATTTTGTGTGTTTTAGTATAAATTTACATTTCTACTGCAGAAATGATGTTTCAGAGTGCATGTGGTAATAAATTTGTCCCTTGAGCATCAGATGTGTAC